>JBBPBO010000003.1:55549032-55647825 GCA_037974295.1 Cicer cuneatum
TAATTAAGGTAAATAATCTAGTAATAATGATTTAGTCAATTTAAAAAAAAAAAAAAAAACTATTATAAT
The DNA here is from genome assembly GCA_037974295.1 of Cicer cuneatum. Classification (NCBI taxonomy): domain Eukaryota; kingdom Viridiplantae; phylum Streptophyta; class Magnoliopsida; order Fabales; family Fabaceae; genus Cicer; species Cicer cuneatum. The sequence continues at coordinate 55,549,102 of JBBPBO010000003.1, forward strand.
GGCTCTATTATAGGTGACCCATTTTTTAGAGTTTCTTTTATAATAAGTGCTATAAAATACACGGTCACCTATAATAGCTTTTAGGCTAAATAGCATCCGTGGTCCCTTAACTTAATTTCAGTTAACATTTTAGTCCTTTATCTTTTTTTTTTTCTTCCCGATTTGGTCCTTTTGATCTTTTATGTTTTAAAATGTCAACAATGTTATCCTTTTGTTTTTTATAAAAATTCATCAAAAATTTCAACCAAAATCCATAAAATTATTTATATTCTTCAATATAATACAAATTTCATCAAATTCGAAACTCAAATCTTCAAATAAACTCATATTTCCATTTTTAACAACATCAAATAAAGAATGAAATTTTTGTATGAGTTTATTTGAAGATTTGAGTTACGAATTTGATGAAATTTGTATTATATTAAAGAACATAATTAATTTTATGGGTTTTGGTTGAAAATTTTGGTGAGTTTTTTGAATAGTTGTAAAAAAAAAGGATAATATTGTTGACATTTTAAAACATAAAAGATCAAATTGTCACTTAAAATTAAAATAAAGGACCAAATCCGGAAAAAAAAAGATAAAGGACTAAAATGTTAATTAAAATTAAATTAAGGGACCACGAGTACTATTTAGCCTAACTTTTAATAAGCGCCGTAAAGCGTCGTCTACTTTTAATAGCACCAACATTAATAGAAATGTTGTAGAGATTCAAACAAAACAAGGACACAAACGATAAAAAAGTATTTATCACTTCAACAAAATAATGGACCAAAATGAGTTTTTTATATATTAGAAAAATCAAGAAACATGTTGGCTGAACTCCGTGCTCAAATATTGTGGCTGAACTCTGTGCTCAAATATTGTGTATTCTTTATTTGTGTTTTTTGGTATATTTTATTCTTCATATCTTTTAATTTTTAACTAGGATTGCTATTATATTTAATGGTCTTCATATCTTTTAATTATGAACTAGGATTGCTATTATATTTAATTAGATGAAGATGTAAACTCATTATATTTGTTTTTAGTTCTAAGTAAACTCATTATTTAAGTTTCAAATAATTAATATGGAATTCTTAACTCAACCACAAAATTATACTTTTGTTTTTCACTTTCAATAAAACATAACGATAAAAAATCCTATCTAAATCACTCAATAATAACGTGATGGTGATAAAGTATAGGTGCGCACAAGTATTGCAAATAAGTAATCACACATATGCAACACATGCAACATTTGGTTAAACACATAGAAAAATGTGACTAATTCAGTTGAGTAATTGATTAATTTAACTACAAAATTAACCAACATTTTCAACGTAATTTAAATTAATCATCTACTCAACTGAATTAATTACCTTTTTATACATGATGAACCAAATGTTGCAGATGTAAATAAAGTGAGTGTACATGAAATTTTTTTGTTGCATCAACTATGAATGGTACCATAAGTTTTGGAAATTAGTTGCATGGATGTCGTGTGCACAACAAATACATCTTCTTGGATACAACAATGGTACCACACAACACACAAGTTTACAAAGTAGTTTGCATGAATGCCATGTAAAGAAAACACCCTCTTGGAGACAACCATAAAGTTTGGAAATGTTCATCGTGTTGTGCTGCTTGGACGACATGTACTTAAACTTGTTACCCACTTGGAGGAATAAACAAATATACAATACGACAAGTTTTGTATGCAATTGTGAATTTGTTCTCTATATAATGGAAATCTTGTAACACTCATACTCACCTTGTTGGATATTGGGCTCCTTTCTTATATAGAGAAAGACCTAAATATTGTATTCATGTATCTCATTTATTTAAGTAGAGAGAGGTCTGATTAGAGTTGTAAGAGAGAGACTATTTTGAAAGAATAGTCGGCCACCAAAAGAAAAAAAAAGAGTAAACCCTATTCCCGATTTTGTCAAATAAGACCCAGCAAAACATCGATTGGGCATTCGTTAACCGTTGGATCTGGCTAATTTTTGGGAAGCCGATTTGCAACATTCATGTCTTTATTTTCAACGATCGGATCGGGGAAAAGACCTCTGCAAATGAAGGAATAGTGCTCGCACAATAGCTGGTTTTTTGGGTATTTTTCTTCTTCTTGCTTTTCATTTGTACGCTTTAGTGTTTTTCTATATTGGCTGATTGTAGACACAATTTTTGCATCATTTTGAGACTCTCTTGTACCTTTATTTGATTATAGTGAAGCTATTTTTTTTGTCTGGACGACCCATGGTTTTTACCCTTGCATTGAGGGTTTTTTCACGTTAAAATATCGGTGTTCTTTACGTTATTTTATTTTCATTAATTTTCCATTTGCAGCTATATATATTTGTTGTTGCTCCTCACGAGTTCTTGCAAGTTTGGGGAATTTTATATCCGCTGCGTATTATTTGTTATCATGTTTATGTGTTTATTCCCCATTAGAGTGGAATCAAAGCTTTTGTTTAAAGGGCTATTTGACTTGCTTGAAGGATAAAGGAAAATATGAATATAAAGATGGTATGCTTGAATTGTACTAATTACCACTTGTGCAAGGGCAAGATGAAAGGTTTGTTATTTGGGAAGAGAATGCATCTTCCTATTTTTAGTTCTAAAAGGTTGGATGATAAATCTACGGAAGAATGGGATTTTGAACATCAACAGGTATGTGATTTTGTTAGATAATATGTAGAAGATAATGTTTATAATCATATTGCTAATGAGACAAATGCAAAAACTATGTGGGAGAAGATACAAACTTTGTTTGCTTCTAAATCAAGGAATAATAAACTGTTCTTCCTGAATAATTTCATAAGTTTGAAGTATAAGGAGGGAACATCTATTTCAAACCATTTGAGTGAATTTTAGGTGCTCCTTGATCACTTGATCAGATTTGAGGAATGGATATCAAGTTTGATGATGAGCTTTTGGGAGTATTTCTAGAGTTATCTTTACTAGAATCTTGGGAGACATTTCAGGTTTCTATAACGAGTTCAGCTCCTAATGGTGTTGTTTCTTTGGAAACGGATAAGGGTGGTCTTTTGAATGAGGAGATGAGAAGGAAGGCACAAGGTTCTTCATCTTAATCTGAAGTTCTTGTCATTGAAAATAAGGGAGTAAGTCATAAAAAAACCGAAGGGTGGTAAAATAGCAAAAGCAAGTCTAGATAAAAAAATATGGAGTGTCATTATTGTCATAGAACAAGGCACATACAGAATAATTGTTTTATGTGGAAAAAGGAGAATAAAGCAAGAAGGGTAAGCAGAAACAAAGAGACTGTGATGATGATAATGATGATTGTCGTGTTACTACTGCTATTAGTGATGATCTTATTATTCTCTGTGACTGTGGATCAATTAATCTTGTATTTGATGAGAACATGTGGATAATTGATAGTCGTGCTACACTAGATGTTACACTTAGCAATGTGTTCTTCACATCTTATACTCTTATACTTCATGTGACTTTGGAGTTTTGAAGATCGGTAATGATAGTGTATCTAAGGTAATTGGTGTTGCTGATGTATGCTTGCAAGCCAACATGGGAATGCAATTATTGCTTAAAAGAGTGAAACATGCTCCAGATGTTCGCTTCAATGTGATCTCTGTGCTTATGCTTGATGAAAATGGTTTTGATAATCATTTTGCTTCTAGAAAGTGGAAACTCAGTAAAGGTAACTTGGTTATGGCTACATGGGAGAAAAATAGTAAACTATATTGGACAAAAGCTTTGGTTGCTAAATATAGTGTGAATGTCGTGGATACAAAATCATCACTGTAGCATCAAAGACTTAGCCATATCAGTGAAAAGGGTTAAAGTGTTTAGCCAAAAACGATGTGCTTCCAGGATTGAAGAATGTAGATTTTGAGAAATGTTCTCACTGCATGATTGGTAAACAACTAGAGATCCTTCAACAGGCATCCTCCCTCTAGAAAGTCAAAGTTGCTTCAGTTGGTGCATCCTAACGTTTGTGGCCCTTTAAAGGTAAAATCTTTTAGTGGTGCACTTTATTTTGTTACTTTTACTGATGATTGTTCCAGAAAACTTTGGGCTAATGTTTTGAAGACAAAAAATCAAGTGTTGGAGAAGTTCAAACAATTTCATGCTTTAGTTGAGAGGCAGATAGGTAAGAAGCTGAAACGTGTTCGTATTAACAACGGTGATGAGTATTGTGGACTATTTGATGTCTATTGCAAACAACAGTGTATAGCACTTGAAAAGACTCCTCCAAAAACTCACCAGCTTAATGGTTTAGCAGAGAGGATGAATCAAACACTTGTTGAGAGAGTGAGATGTATGCTCTTCAAAGCTAACTTGCCTAAACATTATTGGGGTGAGGTACTGTTGAGACAAAATCCCAACTTAAATAATTTTGATGATAAACAAAGATTAATTAAGAATTATAATTATGATTCTAAAGCATGTTTTTGTAGCTAATAAGTGTGCTTGAGTGTATTAATCAAGATAGGTACCAAGAAACTTAAACAAAATCAGTTGAGAGAAGCAAGATCGAATTTGAAGATCCAAGAACATTCTGGACAATATTCTGATGTCACCAGAAGATGACGTCATCATAGGATGTAACCAGAGGATGACGTCATTAGAGGATGTCACCAGAAGATGACATCACCAGAGGATACCTCCAAAAGTCGTCACCAGAGGATACTTCCAGATGACGTCGCCTGAGGATACATCTAGAGGATACCTCCAGAAGTCGTCACCAGAGGATGCTTCCAGATGACGTCACCAGAGGATACTAGAAGATACATCTAGAGGATATCTCCAGAAGTCATCACCAGTGGATACCTCTAGATGACGTCACCAGAGGATACCTCCAGATGACATCACTAGAGGATACCTCCAGAGGATACCAGAAAATACCTCTAGAGGATATCACCAGAGGATCCCTCTAATTTAAAAGTCAAGAATACACATCAATATGATCAAGACTCATTTGCAACACAAAGTAAGAACCAAGTCTGCTCTTTAACATTAGAAGCATAATGAAAAACGTTCTTGCTTTTTGGCCTGCTCTCACCTAATCACTGACAAAGTACAACCAGTGTGTTTCCAACGGGCAAATGAGCTGTCAAAAGCATTTTTTGAGTCTATAAAAGAGAACTCAAGATATAGGCAACAGGCAGAACTAAACAAAGCAATCATTTCATTATTCACAAATCAGATTCAAGAGTTTCTACATTTTTCATACATTTCACTAAGTTCTGTCTAGCTCTTAGAAACTGGAACATCAAATCACGATTGTGTTCTAAAACCACTCTTAGTTCCAAAGATCATAGTCAAATACTCAAACACGAGTTGAGGATTTTTAGATTCTATCAAAACACTTTATCATTCTATTGTAATCTCAAGACAAAGTGAGTAAAAACTAGTCTTAAGAAGTTGTGAAAATCCTTCTATGTTATAGAGAAGGTAGTGTGAGTAATCCTTGTAAAGATTGAAGGATAGATCAGTGAAAAAACCTCCTTTCTGGATTGAAAGGTATTGGTTGTAATAGGTCGAGATAGATCTGTAGAAAGTTTGTGTAAAAGTCAAGAGATTTCTTGCCTTGGAGCACTTAATTGAATATCTCACAGTTGTGAGGACTGGACGTAGCCCAAGTTGGGTGAACCAGGATATATTTGTGTGTTATATTCCTTCCCTTATCTATTTACTTTGAAGTCTTTAAATATCAAGTTTAATAGATTAACTAAAACTGTCATTTTCAACTAACCAAGAACGTTCTCCGTTTCTAGATCTGAACCAAGAACGTTCTCCGTTTTTCTGATTTACAACCAAGATCAATCTTGAGTTGATATTTTTTTCAGGAATTTTTAAAAGGTTAATTTACAATTCAAACCCCATTTCTTGTAAATTGTTACTTCAAGTACTGTACACGATGGTGCATGTTATTAATCTCACTCTTAGTGTTGCTTTAAATAGTGAGGTACCAAACAAGGTATGGTTTGGCAAGAATGTCATGTATGATCATTTGAGAGTCTTTGGTTGCAAGGCTTTTGTGCATGTTCTGAAGGATGAAAGATCCAAGTTGGATGCATAGTCAAAGCAGTGTATCTTTATTGGTTATGATGAGGATGAATTTGGCTACAAGTTGTTTGATCCTATAAACAAAAAGGTTATTAGAAGTCGTGATGTAGTGTTCATGGAAGACCAAACTATTGAAGACATTGATAAGGTGGAAAAGACTACACCTGAGAGAGATAACATTTAGCTGATGGTGATCCAGTTCGGTCACATGTTCCTGATTTGGATACTACTGATGGTAATGTTTAGAATGATGAGCCACATGATTGTGTTGATGATCATCAGCTTAGAGGTAAGGTGAATATTCCAACAAGTGAAGATCATAAGTTGTCACACGATGAGAATCTTAGTGATGCTTTTGAATCATCTCAAGCCCAACTCAGGAGGTCTAAGAGGCAAGGACAACCATCTACAAGGTATGTTTCTGATGAGTATGTGAATTTGATTGATGAAAGGGAACCTGAGTGTTTTTTATAGGCCATGGAGAGTGAAAAAGTAAAAAATGGTTGGACGCAATGCACGATGAGGTGAAATCCTTGCATGGTAATCACACTAATGATTTGGTGAAGTTGCCAAAAGGCAAAATGCTTTGGAAAATAGGTGGATCTATAGAGTGAAGCTTGAGAGTAACTCAAAGTCTCTGAGATATAAAGCTAGATTAGTGGCGAAAGGTTTCCGTCAAAGAAAGGGTGTTGATTTTAACGATATTTTCTCACCTGTGATAAAAATGTCATCGATTACAACCGTGTTGAGTTTGGTAGATACTCTTAACTTAGAGGTAGAGAAAATGGATGTAAAAACGATTTTTCTTCATGGTGGTTTGGAGGAAGAGATTTACATGAATCAATCTGATGGTTTTCCTGTTGAAGGCAAGAAAGACTATGTGTGTAGACTGAGAAAGAGTTTATACGAATTGAAGCAAGCTCCAAGGCAATGGTAAAAAAAATTTGAGTATGTTATGTGTGACCAAAGCTACATGAACACTACTTCTTACCATTATGTATTTGTTAGAAAATTTTCTAACGATGATTTCATTATCCTGTTATTATATCTTGATGACATACTTATTTTTGGGAAAAACATTTCCAAGATTGACAGGTTAAGGAAGTAGTTGGGCGAGTCATTTGCCATGAAAGACATGGGAGCAGCTAACCAAATTCTTGGCATAAGAATCATGTGTGACAGAAAGGAGAAGAAACTTTGGATGTCATAAAAAGACTATATTGAGAGAGTGTTGCAAAGGTTTCAGATGGAAAGCTTTAAGGTTGTAAGTACTCCTCTTGCTACTCACTTTAAGTTGAGTTCTAAACAAAGTTCTTCGAGTGAAGATGAGAAAAGAGACATGGAAATAGTTCCTTATGCTTCTGCAGTAGGTAGTTTGATGTATGCAATAATGTGTACAACACCAGATATTGCACATGTTGTTGGTACAGCTAGTAGATTTTTTGTCAAATCAAGGTAGAGAGCATTGAAATATTGTAAAATGGATTTTGAGGTATCTTCGTGGTACTACATGTATGAGGCTTTGTATTGGAGATGACAAACCTATTTTGGTGGGATACTCCGACTCAAATATGGCTGGAGATATTGACTCGAGGAAGTCCACTTCAAGCTATATGATTAAATTTGTAGAGGGAGTTGTGGCTTGACAGTCCAAATTGCAGAAATGTGTAGCATTATCTACAACTGAGGCATAGTTCGTTTCCATTACCGAAGCGTGCAAGGAGTTTATTTTGTTGAAGAAATTCTTGCATGAGCTTGGGTTTATTCATGGAAAATATGTATTATTTGTCGATAATCAAAGTACTATTCATCTTGGTAAGAATTCAACATTTCATAGTAAGTCCAAACACATTGATGTGAGGTATCATTGGATACGTGATGTTTTGGAAGCTAAGTTGATGGAGTTGGCTAAAGTTCATACTGATTATAATGGTTTTGATATGATGACTAAAATAATACCAAGAGGAAAGTTTGAAACTTGTTGTGATATTGCCGGTTTGACGATTATCTCCAAATAGTTGTGAGGGGGAGATATGTTGGGTATTGGGCCCCCTTCCTATGAGGAGAAAGGTTCAAATATTGTAGCCCATGTGTCTCACTTATTTATGTGGAGAGAGGTCTGACTAAGGTTGTAAGAGAGAGACTATTTTGAAGGAAAATGCGGCCAACAAAAGAAAAAAGAGAAGAGTAAACCTTATTCCCGATTTTGTCAATAAGTCACAAAAAAACGTTGATTGCGCATTTGTTAGCCATTGGATCGGGCAGATTTTTGGAAAAAGGTTCACAACATTGAGGTCTTCGTTTTCAACAGTCGGATTGGCGAAAATACGTCTGGAGAAGGAGTGATAGTGCTTGCACAGCAGCAGGTGTTTTGGGTGTTTTTCTTCTTCTTGCTTTTCATTTATAAGCTTTAGCGGTTTGCTATTTTGGCTGGTTGTAGCACAATTTGTGCATCATTTTGATATTCTCTTGTACTCTTATTTAATTATAGTGGAGCTATTTCTTTGGTCTGGACGATCCATGTTTTTTATCCTTGCATTGAGGATTTTTCCACGTTAAAATATCGGTGTTTTTTACGCTATTTTATTTTAATTAATTTGTTGCCATATATATTTGTTGTTGCTGCTCACGGATTCTTGCAAGTTGGGATAATTTTATATCTGCTACGTATTACTTGTTATCGTGTTTCTGTGTTTATTCCCTATCACAACTCTCTAAGATTAATCAATCATCATATCTTCGTAGCCAACCAAGTGAAGTTGGCACATTTATCTGTTTTAGCTGTGTTTTGTGTAAGCTACTTATTTTCTACTATGCTAGTTTGATCATATTGTATGCATGGTTTTTGTTTGAAATCATCATGAACACTAATATATAATTATTAACATTTTTTATAGTTGGCTTTTGTGGGATTTAGTGCCACACCACAATCTGCAGAAGATTATTGACAGGATTTGGCCAAACACTCCTTTGCCAAAGGCTTTCTCGGATCTATTGATGCTTGTTAGTAATTTGAATTATATATTTTCACATCTTAATTTCTCGTATAATGAATTAGTGCGTGATAATAATACTACATTGCTCATGGATACCATATCCACATCTATATAAAAATCATTTGTCATAAATTAGTTTTATAACCAATCCAAAAAAATTGGATTTAATTTCACAAAATCGATTTTAAAACCAATTATATCAATAACTGATTATATAACCGATTTTGAATTTGATAACAGGTTTTAAGTTTTTAAAACCAGTTTTGGACATAAAATATAAAACTGATTTTTGTTATGAATATGAATTTTAGTTTTGGTTTGATAACGAGTTATTTTTCACCCCTATAAGACTATATACCATCATTTAGGAATTAATCAATTTTATTATTTAATGTGACAGATGGCAAAACTAATAACATTCCCATCAAAACTGAAGAGTTGAATCAATACTCGACACTTTTTTTCGAACATGACCTCTATCTTGGAAAGAAAATCATCTTAGGTAACAATTATTCTCCCAAAAAGACGGTGCGGTCATTCAAAAAACCAAGACAAGGTGTCATAGATCCCATATGGCTGACAAATAAAGAGAGACAACATCTTGACGACTTTTGTGCAAGTCCAATTACTTTAGGAGAACACAAACATTGCATATCATCTTTAGAATCGATGATTAATCATGTCATTTCACATTTTGGGACGACAAAGGTTAATGCGATTTCAAATACCTTTGCCCAAAATCAGGATCAATATGTGGTTAAGAAAGTTAAAAGAGTTGGAGACAATGCAATGATGTGTCATAGATTGAATTTCAAAAAAGTTGTATTCAATTTCCACCAAGTGCAAGCCACAACCGCTTACGTGGTTTCATTGGTAGCCCCTGATGGAACTAAAGTTAATGCTTTAACAGTTTGTCACCATGATACAAGAGGTATGAAATCTGAATTGCTTTATGAAGCTCTTAAAGTTGACCCTAGAACCTTCCCTGTTTGCCACTTCATTAGCAATAAGGTTGTTGCTTGGGTACCCAATCATTCTAACAACCATCCTTGTGTTATCTAGATGCTAATTGGTTGTGTACATCATTTCTCATTCAATAATTTCATGCTAAACCATTTGTGTATGGAGAAATGTGATGTGCAAGTTCCAGAGATCTCGTGTATTTCAAATAAAACTAGTTAGTTCTATTATAGTTAGAATTAGATAATGACCAATACACCAATGTATGTTTGAAATTGATAATGACAAAAAAAAATGTTATTTGATATAATATTTTGTTGATATATGTACTTTTAAAGAGTAAGTCTTGATTGGAAAAAAAAAATCATTCTTGTTAAGATTTAAATCACATTTAGCCACAAATTCATAGGTTGTTTCATTTTATCAAATTAATTAAAACAATAAGTTATATTTCAGCTTAACTTGTTTTAAAAAATCAAATTAATATAAACCTCAATAAAAGTTAATGATATTTGGACATTTAGTGTTGACTTGAGAATGTTTAGGGTGTGCGATTGTATAAGATCTCAAATTTTCAGGTGCATCAAAATTTTATTTTTATAGTATAAAAAATGTAGTATAAAAAGTTATATACTAAAAAATGTTATACTAAAAAATGTTAAAGTTTGTGTAGTTCAATATTTTTTCTTCTTAAACTCTAAGTCTAAAATTATAAATTTATAAATTGTTGAACCTTTATGGTTGAATAAGTACAAAAAATGATTGACAATTTTTTATCCTTAGATTTGAATTAAAACCCTAGAAAACAAATTAGTTTTGTTTATCAATTATCTTATTCTTATTAATCCTTAGTCCTAGAATTTATGAAGAAGAATAAAAAATTTAATTTTTTTTTTAAAGAATTTTACTAACAATTATTTGTTCCTACAATCATCTAAAAAAAAATCTCTCTTAATGATGGCAGAATGGGATCTTGACATCTTGTCATGCAAAAGTGTATATATGTTGATTGCATTGAACATGTGAAAATTCGTTGTAAGATTTAAGCTGAATTGATTAATATGTATAAAACAATATAACAATTTAATTAATATTGCATCAAATATAATGAAATGCATTATCATAATATGACTTATAATAAAATAAAGAACATGAATAAAAATAAAATAGAACACTAAATTCAAACTTCACACGTAACACCAAAATTTTCAACAACAAATGTGGACATTTGTAACTTTTCTACACCCATTTAGCACTTCATTCTCTCCTTATCTCTCTCTTTCTATCACATAATTATTCATTACATTATTTTCTCTATTTTTTTGTGTGAATGTGTTGAAAGTGTATGGGTATCCAAATATAATTTTTAATTAGTTACATACGATGAAGCGAAGTGTAAATTAACAAACCAATTTTACATATCAATTCTTATATTTGAATACCTCTAATTTTCATACGTTCATTAACACTCTATGTTTTCTCTCTCTTTTTTTCTTCTTTAACAATATATCATATTTATGACATCATTATCTATTTTTTTCTCTCTCATAGTGTCAAATGGGTGTTTAATTGTCTACCAATACTATGTATATTTTGGATAAACCAAAAGATTGGTATAACCATAAATATATTATTAAATAATTCGGATGATCCGAATGCATTTGTATTCTTCACATTTTTATAGTGCAGGGGTAGCTGAGGAAGGGGAAGAGAAAGTGAGAGTGGAAACTATGCTAATATTGATGAGTTAGATTTAGTGTGGATGGTCCATGATAAGATGTGGTGGATGATCAAATTTAATGGTGAAAAAAGGTAGACCATCCTAGATCAATGCATCTATTGGGTGAATGCGAAAAGGAACCGTCCACCAAACATTTTTCCTTTACATATCCTTTACCATGGAAGGTCTAGCTAAATTGTGTACAATAAAATAACAAGGAGGAAAAAAAATCAAACTCAATTGTATGTGATTTTTAGTTTCGTAAATTTGATACCAATAGAAAAACTTGATGATAATAGTCATCGACTATAGTTGTTAATAATATTTTGACAAAAAAAAATAATTATTGTTATTGGTAGAGTAAATGGTTAATATCTGAAGTGGTTAAAATATCACTAGAAGGGGGTTGAATAGAGATATTTACAGTTTTAATAATTTTTAAGTGTTTAAAACAGTATCCTCTTTGAGAGGATGAGAGTTAGAGGATGGAATTTTTGAACTTTAAGTAAGAACTGAATAAATAAAAGATAGAGAAAGTATGGAAGATGACACACACAATTTTTATATTAGTTCACCCAAAGATGGCTATGTCCAGTCCTCACACCCTTATGAGTTTTTTACCATTAATCAAACTGATCAACCTCTTACAGAGGTTAGTTACACTTCGTGTGTTTTTTAGCCTCACTAAGCTTACAATTTTTTCTTACAGACCTCAACTATTTCCAAGTGTAACTCACTTGAAAATTACACAATTATGTGAGATGAGTATTTTGATGTTTCTCTTTTACTAATACTTTCTAAATGAATATTTCAAAGATATAGTGTAAAACTAGAGAAAGTATTAAGAGAAGATGGGTTTTCTCTTGATAGCTCTTATAAGTGCTCTTTGTATACTTTGTTGTTGTGTATTGAATGATGAAGAGCTCCCTTCCTTTTATAGAGTTTTGTGATACTCAATCCATGTGTTAAAACACTTTATGACCGTTGGAGACTTAATCAAAAGTCCAAGGTCAGTTATCTTAATTACAGAAATATCATCCAGTTGTCATTTGTATTGTTTGAGCGTAGGAGGATGGAAATTCAGTTCATCCTCGTATAGGAGGTTCAATCCTCCTAGATGTTCGGACATGAGTTGCCCTTTTCCTTTTGCCATTCTCCAAGACATGTGAGACTCTATTTTTGTCTTATTCGGTACAACCTTTTTGTACTTTGATGTGTTGGTCATTTTCAACATATGAGGATGAAGTGAGCTGGAGGTCCATCTTCTTATGGTCCATCATCTGTCATTTATCCTTTGGCCTTTGACCTCTTCTTTTAAATTTCTTTCTCTTTCATTCTTTAACACTGATTTGACTTCTCTTTGTGATAAGAAATCATTGTTATAGTGACTTTGAATATTTTGCATATTTGATAGTTCATCCTCTTGAGGGTTCATCCTCTTGTCTGTCTATCTCCAATTTCGAAAACTTGTTGGATTGAATCAAATTTTTCTCTTTTATATCTTAAAGATTAGTAACCTGTTTTCTAAATATAAGTTCACTCAAAAGCACAGATTAGTCATTAACCACAATCATAATCTTTTCAAACAATTTTGTTATCATTAAAATCATTTAAGAGAGATTTTGTCTCAACAATATCAATAGGAAACATAAAAATTTCATTAAAAAAATAGGAAATATAAATTAATATTTAATTGAAAAAACAACTTATTAATTGACTTTGAAACCCAAACCTTATAAAAATATTCTGTTTTTATTTTTTAAAATATGAATTTATTTTACTTTGATAAGACATTCTAGAAAATTATTGTTACAGAGAGAAAATGAAATGTTAATTAATTGAGATAAATTTTGAAAATAATAATAAAATTTATTTATATTTTCATTGTTTCTTAAAATGTAGACAATTGTTCACTTCAAAAATTTTTTGCATTTTTGTTGACAATAAATTTGACACAAATTTTTAAAAATTAAAATTAAAATACTTTTTAAAAGTATATGGGCCCTTAAAGCATGTCACGGCTAGGGGTGGGAATTGGTTGGGCCGAGCTATGTTTTGCTAAGCTTGAGTTTGGCCTGTCAAAAAATTCAAGGTCTGTGGCCTATCATAGGCTTACTTTTTTTGTCTGAGTCTGACCTTGATAGAAGTCTGGTATGGCCTATTAGCCTACTTAAAATATTTCATTTTAATATTTTTGAATAAGTAATCAAACATATCTTTAAATAGATTAACGAGTTAATATGTCAATGAAATTAAGTTCTATTTTGATATTTAACATTACATTTTGAAGAATATGACTTTATATATATCCTACTTAAATTATATTTTATAATAATACATTTAAATATGTAAAAAACTAAATGAGGTTAATAAGCGTAAATTATTAAAAGTTGAATATATAACAAAAAAATAAAAATTTAATATAATAATTATAGTAGTAAAAAAATATTATTTATATTTATTTAAATAGGCAGACCTAATAGGTCTTAAAAACTTATAATGTGGCATGTAGCTTGGTCTTTTTAACTAAATATGTTTTTTTAGAAGTATTGACCTTATTTGTTCATTTTATTTTCTTTTTAAATAATGTTGAATAGATTCATAATGACTAAAAGTTGATAGTGTTATATGTAAGTTATTTTATATACAGTTATTATAATTTTTATGCAAAAAATAAAATTTTAAAGGGCCCAACCGGGTTCGAACCGGTGACCTCTTGATCTGCAGTCAAATGCTCTACCACTGAGCTATGAACCCAAGTGCTTACTTTTATAATTTAATGCAATGATTTTATTAAATAAAACAAATGATTTAATAACAAAATTTACAATTGGCACACATTTAATAAAAAATAATTAATTTATTTAAATATTTTAGGAAATACTCTTTTTTTTTTGTGTGCCAGCAAATATTTTATCATACATAGATTAATGGAACATAAACCCTATAATACAAAGATCCAACATAAAAATATATATTTCATTTCGTCCTTTGTTTAACCGTCGATTTTGTATAAAATATTGTTCCTATATATTAGTTGTTTTCAAATTGTACAATGCAACATTAACTATTGATTATAGAGAAAATTATATATAATAATTTCATGAAAAGTAATAAAATTTATTAATTATCTTAAATATATATAAAATTTATTAATTATCTTAAGTATAATAAATAACTCATCAAAAAAAAATTACACTTTTTTCACTTTTAAATAAAGCGTATCTTTGAAAACTAAATTATATAATTTAATGCTAAAAATTACACTTTTTGTACACATGTCAAACACTTGATTAATCACATATAAAAATTTGATTAATTCAATTGAATAATTGGTTAATTTAACTACATGATTAACCAATATTTTAAATGTGGTTT
This sequence comes from Cicer cuneatum, assembly GCA_037974295.1. Classification (NCBI taxonomy): domain Eukaryota; kingdom Viridiplantae; phylum Streptophyta; class Magnoliopsida; order Fabales; family Fabaceae; genus Cicer; species Cicer cuneatum. The sequence continues at coordinate 55,564,195 of JBBPBO010000003.1, forward strand.
AAACTAATCATATACTCAATTAAATAACTATCTTTTTATATGTGATAAAACAAGTGTAGCAAATATAAAAAAAGTGTGTGTACATGAAAAATAAATTCTTTTTTGTCCGAACCCTCTACTCTAGGAGAATATGAATCAACTATAAATGGTATCATAACTTTTGAAATTAGTTGCATGGATGCCATGTGCACAACAAATAAATCTTCTTAGATACAACAATGGTACCACGCAACACAAAGATTTGCAAAACTAGTTATGCATGAATGCCATATAAAGAAAACACCCTCTTAGAAACAACCATAAAGTTTGAAAATCATCAAGTTGTGCTGCATGGACGACATGTACTCAAACTTGGTACCCATTTGGAGGAATAAATGAATGAACAATACAACAAGTTTTGCATGTAACTGTGAATTTATTCTCTATATCATGGGAACCTTGTAACACTTTCGTATTCATCTTACTAAGATTCAACAATCATCACTTCTTCATGGCCAAACAAATGGAGTTTGCATATTTATCTATTTTAGCTCTATTTTGTGTAGCTACCTATTTTCTATTATGCAAGCTTGATCGTACTATATGCATGGTTTTCGTTTATCTGATATGACCAATTCAATCACGTGTTGACAAGCCATTTGTAATGTTGAGATAGCTTTGAATTTGGTGATAGTCTCCTCAAGCCTTTTACTCAAAATAAGGTACTGGATAAATGAATAATTTTCAGACATTTCAACGAACACAAGATATGCAAATTTGAAACAAACTAAAACGTCGCAACGAGATAAGAAACATAAACGTCGCACTATGACGACGAACAACATAACACAAAAAAAAAAACAAGAAAAAAAAACATATGTAATAAACTACTTATTTTAAAGGGTGATTTGGACTAAAAGTGGTCGTTAATCACCCCTCTAACAAATGTAGAAGAAGAACAAATTAGGGTTTTATTTTTGAAAGAGAGAAATCGAGCAACTCCTGCAACTTTGGAATTGTCACTTTGTACTTTATCTAGCTCTTAGTTTAGTTAATTTCATGTTTTTAAAATTAGCAAAGTGGAAAATTAATTTATTAATTAAAAAACTTAACATTACTTACGATGTTCATTTATTTTTTTAATAAAACTATAATTAAGGTTTGTAGAATAATAAGGATTAAAGTGTAATATAGTGTTGAAAATCAAGGGAAATTAAATTTGATTCTCTTTTATTTTTTATTATTCTGTTTATTTTAATTTTATAATTATGTCATTATTAATCAATATTACTATTGTAGTTTCTTTTTATATATAATCAGTTTAGGATTGTAATAATAAAATATAAAAGTATTTTGCATTTTACTTTCTTCATATTGTATATAGGAAAAAGAGGAAAGGTTGTTTCTCATTTAGATTACAATTTAAATAAGAGTTTCCAACTCCAATTGCCATAAGGATAGTCCAAGATTATCTTACACTAAACTAGGGATAACTCGTGTTCATTGCATAAGTTTGTTTCTATTATATACTAATTAGTAAAATATTCGTGCATTCACATGGGTCACATTTTGTTTACATATTTTGGAGTAGTACGACATTTAGTCAAGTAATCATTAGATTTAATTGCAATTTTAGTCATTCTATTTTCACTAATTCACAGAATATATTCTCCTATTTTAAAAATTAATATTTTTGGTCTCTCCCTTATATTTTTAAACTAAAAAAATGACAATTTTACCTAATTTAAATTATGTGGCATATAATTTCATGATATAAATTCATCTAGATACATTAATTATTCAAATGTCATTAATTAAATTGCAAAAACAAAAAAAATCAAAGTTGAAAGTTAAGTTTTTAGAAGGTTTTATTGCAATTTTATGAGTGTTAACCATTCTACATCAATATATTATATGTCGCACTATTTAAATTATGTTATATTGTCATTTTTTAGTTAAAATAAATAAATCAAAATGTGAGACCAAAACTGTCAGATTTTAAAATAAGAGGACCGATTTTGTAAATCGATAAAAATTAAAGAACTAAAACTGCAATTAAGTTTAATTATTATGTAAGATAGATATATGTAAAATGCGTTTTTGAATATTTGATTTATACAATTTTTTCCCTCTATAATCTTTCATTTTATGCACCGATCACAAATATTTGACATGTGTTTGTATCAACAACACATTTATCCCGAACACTTTCATTTATATTAAATTAGAAATAGAGAAGAATTATTGAAAAATTACAATTAACCATTAAGAATTGAATTCAAAATCATCCGTCCAAACAAAAATCATATAGAAATGTTTTTTGCCTTATTAATATAGTTGTTGTATATTAAATGATGTCACTACTATTATGTCCGTCTCTCAATTAAATACATGCATAAAATTTTAATTTACTTTGTCATGTGTATCAATGTTAATAAATAATAATTAGTATATCAATGTCATTAATTTTATCAACTGAGGTTTACTTTGTCCTAGGTATACCAACATAGCTATATTAAATTATAAATTTTAAAAAATTATAAGAAAATTGAATTAAAATATAGTTTTATCTAATTGATAATATTATTTTGTCCGTGTCATCCTTCTAAATTGAACACATGTAATAAAAATTAATTTTAGTGTTGTTAATTTTAATTTTTTTTATAAACTAAATGTTTTTATTTTGAACTCTTCTTATTGTGACAGAATATTTTGAACTCTTCTTATTATTACTAATATTATAATAGTTACACATGTTTATTTTAGATAATATGAATGTATGTGTAATTATATTTCTTATTTACATTAAATTCATGTTATGTGGCTTCTTTAAGAATATATATCACAAATAATCTCCCTTGAATTTTTATAATGGTAAATATTATTTTTATTTTAATATTGTATACATCATATTTTGTGTTTATGTGATAATACAATTGTGGCACATAAATTTTGAAAATACCGTTATGGATTTTGTTTAAATTTATTCAATAACATTATGATGATATATTTATGACTCAAAACGTTTGTTTAACTTGCACTTGGTATGATTGTTTTGTAATTTTATTAATAAAACTATTGTTTATATTTTGGTTAAATTTTATATTTTATCTTTTATTATTAAAATTGTTTTATTTTAAATGATTAAAAAAGTCATATCATGTATATATTTCTTTTCATTATGTTTTTTAAAATAATTTATTATGTTTTTTTAAATAATTTATTATGTTTTTGATATAAAAAGACTCGTGTATTCTGGTTTTTTTTTTAAAGATGACTAATGTATTATCCGTCAAATAAATTATGATTATTTTAATAAAATGACAAATGACATATATATCACATAAATTTATTTAATAAAGCCATATTCTTGAATTTTAAATAAAATATAAAGAAGTATAATAAAATCTAATGAATTTTTTTTATATATTTTATTTGTATTTGCACATCACGTTTCTCCATACACACATGGTTTACCATGAAATTGTTGACCGATAAATGATGTGCACAATCAGTTAGCATCTAGATAATACAAAGATGGTCATCACAATGATTGGACATCCAAACAGTTGCCTTATAGCTAATGAAATGACAAACAGGGACAATTTCATGGTCGACTTTACATATCATTGCACTATCTCCAACTCTTTTCACTTCCTCAACCATATATTGATCTTGATTTACAACAAAGTTACTTGAAATTTCTTTAATCTTCGTCGTTTTAAAATGTAAAATAACATGATTAATTGTGGATCCTAAATATGATACACCATGTTTGTGCTCTTCTAAAGTAGTTGGATTTGCACAAAAGTCGTTGAGACTTTGCTTCTCTTTATTTGTCAACCACATGGAATATGTAACACCTTGTCTGGTTTAATTTTCTGAGTGGTCGTACCGTCTTCTTGATAGAATGTTAGTCACCTAAAATAACTTTATTTTAAGGATAAAGGTAATGTTCAAAAAATAATGTCCAGTATTGGTTCAACTATTCAATTTTGATAGGTAGATTATTAGTTTTGCCATATGCTACATTAATGAATAAAATTGATTAAATCATGACATATAGGTCTGTTTGTTACAGTTTTTTTTTAAGTATTTAATTTTTAGTTATAATATTTTTTTAAAAGAGAATTTTATAAATAAAGATTCAATTGATAAATTGAATTACATAACATATTATAAATTTTGTTTATATAATTATTTCATCTTTTTATTATAATTTTTTTAATATGAAATTTAAAAAAAAAAAGACATAAAATGAGAAGCTATTTTGAATAATTTTTCACAAAAATCATTATCGGGAGATATCATTTAAAAAAAGAAGATATTTTATCATGTTAAAATCTCTAATAATGTATATCTAAAATATAGAATGTCAACATTATTTTTAAACCTATAACAAATAGATCTAAAATAACTTCTACTATTTTTGAGCAAATTTTTATAAAAGTCAATTTAAAAATATAAAATTAAAATCTTTAACTGAATCTAATCTTATTCTTATTATTAGACATAAATTTATGTTACAAGCAATTGAGAAGTCAAAGTATTTAATAATATAACTAACAAGGCAATAATAGATCCCAAAAAGCCTTTGATAGAGGAGGGTTTGCCAAATAGATCCAATAATCTTCAGCACATGGTGTTGTGGCTAGGGATGGTATTGGGCCATCTATAACCGATATGTGAGAACACAAGCGGTTATGCAATTTTTCATTGGTTTTTGCAATATTCATGTGTATCGTTAACATGTCTTTTACTTTCTTGTTCATTTCAAAATATGGATGTGGAATATCTCAAACCATAATTAATTGTACTATTCTCATGTTAGCATTTGAATGATTATTTTCTGTCCAAAAAAATAAGTATAAAAGAATGAAGATAAGGAAAGAAGAAAGAATAGACAAGACAAATAATAGAGTATTTACATTATGATCTTCAAGGTGTATTCGTATAAAGTCACATGAGTACTATTTATAGGTGAAAATCCTGTAAGTTACAAATATATTAAGAGTTTATTATTAAGTACATTGACATTTGAAGTGCATAACATACTAAGAATGGAGTGAAAGACTTTTAACTATGGGGTTATATATATGAACATCCACTAAATACTCTAATTATTCACTACACTATGAAGTAGAAATATCACTTTACAAGAAATGGGGGTTTGAATTGTAAAGTTTTCTATTTAAAATTTCCTTGTTAAAACTTAAAAATTAACTCAAGATTGATCTTGGTTGAGAAAACAAAAAACGGAGAATATTCTTAGTTTTGAAAACAAAAAACGGATAACGTTCTTGGTTAGTTTAAAAAGGCAGAATGATCTTGATAGTGAAAGCAGAAAAACGAAGAACGTTTTTGGTTTAGTTTTAAAAACAGAAATTGATTTTTAACTTTAATAAATGGAAGAGTGAAAGTAAATAGAGATAGAGAAGAGATATCACACAATGAATTTATCATGGTTCACCCAACCCGGGCTACATTCAGTCCTCACAACTGTGAGATTTTCCACTAAGTGTTAAAAACAAAGAACCTTCTTGGTTTTACAGCACCTAGCTCATATCAGCCTTAATCTGTCACAATCGTCAATCATTTCCACTCAGAAAGAGATTCAAACAGGTCACATATCAACCCTTGATAAGATTTTTACAACTCACCTTTTAACCTTAAAAGGATTTTTCTAAACAACTCCCCCAAACTATAAACAAACCTTATAGTCTTGAGTTTTATACGATAATGATTAAAGTATTTGACAGAATCTGTTTAATCTCAACTCTTGTTTGAGGTTAGATTCTTTACAAGATATTTCAGTAAACTAATGATAATGGATTCGAAACTGAATGTTATTGATTTCTTGTGAGACTTTCAAGTATGGATGTGAGTGATTAATGATCTATCTTTTGCACTTGAATGTCGTGATTTTCATTAAGATGTGAGATTCCTTTTATAGACATTTGAGGAGGGCCATGTCAGTTTAATGTTATCGTTTGGAGGATTCCATTGGTCAAGGGTTAGATTAAAATAATAAGTCTTTCAAAGTAAGACTATTGACTGAACTTTTCCTTTTTTTTGACTTTAAGACTTTCTGGTCTTTGAGCATTCTCTTTCTTCTGATATGAACAGTGCTTGAGGATCACTTTGATCACGAGAATATGTGTCATAAGGTAATGTTGAAGTCTCAAAAACGTTCTTGGTATATGCTTCAGAAGCTGGAGAACGTTCTGGTGTTGTATGACAGAAATTGGAGAATATTTTGGAGCCTGGAGAATGACTGTTTTTTAACTGATTTAATCACTTTGTCTTGATTCAAATCTTTTCTCCTTAGATCTTTTAGAGTACTTACTTTGCTATTATTAAAGTTGTATATCTCTTGTATATGTTTTGGTAATCCTTTCAAAATAAGCATGATCTTTCCTTGCATAAAAAGTTGGCTTGAACGGTCTTGATGAAGTGAAAGAATGTGGAGAACGTTTTTGTTTTTTCCAGAAAATGTCCAAAACATTCTTGGTTCTTGGCAGTTCATTTTTAGCTTATTCTTTAAACTGATTTTGCTTGCTTTTGCTTAGTATCTATCTTGGATTATCACACTCAAATACACACGTTAAATAACACTTAATTTAGAATAATAATTAGAGTCTTTAATTAATCTTTGTTTGTTTTCATCAAAACAATTAATTGAGATTTTGTCTTAACACACTCTCCCCTCGTGAAAGTCTAACTAAAAAAACTTAGTCAAAAAATTCTTGTGAAAGAAAAAGACTACAACATCATTTATGTGTGAATTGTGTCTCATTAAAAAAATTTTGAGAAAAACTAAGGAACAAATAATGGTTGAAAAAAAAAGGAGTACAACATATATTTCACTACAAAAAAATGAAAAATTGTGGCGGTTTCAACCGCCATAATCAACAAAAATGACAATTCCGCAAAGTATAAAATGACAGTTTTACCTTAACTACTACAATATATATTATAAAAAATGGAGGTTGAAATTGAAAATAACGACAGTTGAAACTGTCAAATATTATGCGTAACATGGCCACAATTTGCAGATTTTTCAAAAAAACAATCAAATATAGTAAATAACAATTAACGATTACTAGTATTGTTATAAAATATTTTCACATATAAATTGCAATATTACATAAACATAGCTAGTAACTTAATGAAATGTTAATAAAATAACATAAGTTTAACCAAACGAATAATCTTATAAAGAAACTTGATAAAACATACTGAGCTCACATTCACCTTACAAATATTTGTTGTTCTATCTCCTTTAATAAATCATTCTCAACAAAGATGCATACAATGTTATCCTCATAAATAACTATGGTAGTTATTTTTCGAGAATTCAAATCATAGTTCTTTTGCATGTGTTGAATTATCATAAACCTAAAGTTAAAATACCTTATCGGCTTGCATCATGTAATTCTAAAATTTCTGCATCTCTAAAATAATAAAATATAAACTTCACTATGCTCCAATATCGTTGCGTATATAAATGACTAATAGATTAACAATAAATGATATCTCACAATTAGAAAGGTAAGTAAGTGTCAAATTGCATTAATATATGGTATTTTAGAATCAAATATATCATTTTGTCTAGCTTTAAAAATATATTTATTCACAATTGGTGATCTTACAACCATAAAAATGCACAATTGATGTGATTTGTCTATGTTGAACCATTTTAGCCATGTTACTATTTAAGCTTCAAGATTCACATAAAAATATATATTCTTTACATACTCAAATTGTAATACCAAACAATTCCCTATCCTTCTTATGTATTCAATCTCAAATGTTTTTTTTTTCTCTAAGCAAACATATTTTAGAAGCTCTTTTAGAGTTCAGATAATATTTATATCATCAACATAAACAATAATTATATCAATTTTTTTTAAAAAAAATTGGGAATAAGAAATTTATTATCTATTATAATATATTAAAATAGATTCTCACGTACTAATGTGACACATCATTTAATATTGTATCATTTCATTCAAATATTGTCACCTCAACAAAAATTATGTGACACATCTAAAAGGTTCTCCCTCTTTCATTCTCCTTATTATTCCACTTCTAATTTGCTTTAACACACATTTTACTATTATTATTAGCATATAACATTATGTATAACTATTAATATATCATGAGTTACAAATTAAAGTACAATCCATATTATATATAACTATTCATGTGCCATGTTTGAATAGGATGTATAACTATTTTATTAAAACAGCCCCCCAAAGTAGAATGCTGACATCTCACTATTAATTTTGCTAAATAAGTTTTTTTGGGACATATTTATGTTATTCTACTCCTTCAAGCAATCTCTCTTAGTGGATGCCCTCTACAATTATTGCCTTATTAAAAACAAAATGGAAACTCTAATATTTACGTTACCGTTATATTTTGTTTAATAACTATTATTATTGCATTGCACTAAGGTGGCTTCTCCAATTCTAAATTTGTAAATGGAAATCTCTTTGCGGCATGAGTTTTCACAACTCCACTTTATCAACTCAAAAGGAAATCTCTTTGCAGCCAAATTATTTTCAAAGTAGATAGAGTTGAAATTTTTTTTTCACAAATAGTTTTTGAGTAAGTGGTATTTTGTAATATATTATACTTATTTGCTCATTTTTCTCAAAACCTTGCTCATCTACGACATGAAAATATAGTGGCTCATCATAGTAGTGTTATTATTGTGTGTTTGGGAGAGAACTATTTTTTGTTTATAGATAAAAGAATAATGTTTAATATTAGTTTAAAAATTATTTATTTATTTTTTACAAAAATGTTTTATGTTAAAGTTTTAAAAATACTACCTATTTGAATTTTATACATCTGTTCTACTTCTACTCAACCGTACATACACGTACAAGTTATTTGTGAAAATTCTCAAATTAAGTTGTATAAAGTTTCATATTCAAGATATTGGAATTTAGATTGATCATTTCTTTGATAGGGTTAGAATGAAATGAATACGAAATGACAAAATTATATATATATATATATAACAATATTTTGACAATAAATTTAGATTTGTTCTTCCATTTTTTCTAATAATATTTTTCTAATAAGAGAGAACAACTAAAGTTAAATTAAAATGTTAGTTGTAAGTTGTAACCATTTTTACTCTGATTAATTATAACACACATTTTGTCTGACTTTGATTAATTATAACACACATTTTTACTCTGATTAATTATAACACATTTTGTCTGACCATTTTTTATTATACTTTTTACATTACATTCTTCGTTTTGTGTTTTCATCTAAATGTGCCAACTTAGATCAATTTCATACTCAATTATTTTAAATTATAATTACACGACAACACGAGTAAAATAATAGCATTTTATACTTATTACTAGATTAGAAAGATGTTTAGCAGTTAACATTTCATTAAAATAATGTATTAATTAGAAAGTTGTAAATTTTAATAGATTATTGATTAACATTTAATTTTAACAGATTATTTGGTCTATCATATAGACAATAAATGATTAACGGTTAATATCCTATTGATTTTATATTTATTACTACATTTTAATGCGTATATATTTTTTACATAATACACTTTTTATTCTATTTTCTTATAATCTTTAATGAAATATAAGATTAAATTATAAATCAGTTCATCAAACATTTAAATATTTTTTATATGTTTTAAATCTTATTCATTCATTAAAATATAACTAAATTTTAACATAATAATTCAATAGGTAAAATTTAATATATGAATTAGTTGCAACTACATTCTCAATAACATTCTACGTATTCTCAACTGTGTGTTTATAAACTCATATAATAATTACTCAAATAAATTCACTTGAAAAAATACTCTACAAACAATGTCAATAAATTGTACTATTTTTGAAATTTTAAAATCTTATTCACAATAATACTAATATGTTAAAGTCCAATATTCCGCGCAACGCGTGGATAAATATTCTAGTTAAAATAACCCTCAACCTTCTCTCCATTGACTCATCATCTATTTATGTGCACATACTCAAACTTGTTCCACATCATAAAAAAATTTGATGTGTCACTCTATAATCATTATGTGACTATCTATTGATTAACTTTTAAGTCACTCACGTTCCTTAATAAATTTGTTAACGTTAGTCTATTACCGTCAATGTGTTGGTAGTGGGAAATGTGATGAGGCGGTACTTATCCCCAGGTACCGGACTCGATTCCCACGGAAGGCAAAAACTCACTTATCCCCTTGTTATCGGCAATGCTACTCGGTCTTCTCAGTTTAGATTTTTTGCGTTGAAGAAGTAAAATTGGTTTTATCTTCAATTGTCAAAAAAACCCAACAATATTGAGTAGCTATCATGGTAACATTATCTCATTTTTGAATTAATTATTTTTTGTAGTTTTGTAATATGATTTGGTTGTGCTTATGCATTTCATGTTTAATAAGTCTACATATTTTCTATATAATTGTATTGTATCCATTAGTTGTTCTGTAAATGTGAAGGTGATTTAAGCAATTGAAAAAATGGTCATTCAAATGATTGTTATCGGCCGTTTATGTTGCTAGAGGGTACTACTCTAAGAAGGAAAAAATTCTATATATAAATTCTTTACTATGTTAAACGTAGTTTGGTTAGTGGGCTAATAGACAACAAAATAAATTTAAGCAAACCTATGACACTAAAATAACTCTACTAGTTTATTTTTATGAGCGTTAGTTTTTATTGCAATTTCATTGCGTATATTTTAGTATAAAAAACTGAAACTTTAAGCTTACGTAACATTGTAGCAATTCTCCACACCATTTTAAAAAAATTAAATTAATTTCATAGAAAAACTCGCGCAATGCGCGGGATTGCGCGGGCGCGGGTATACATCAAGTTATTATTAAATTGACTATAATGATTATTTTACAATTATACCTAAACGAATTTGAACTATGTCTCCTAAGTTATAATATTATACTCATACCATCAAGCTAAGGTATCATCGACGTAATTATAACAAATTTATTTCTATGTATTTTCAAATAAATACATAGGTAAATATGGTCTTTAATATCGTTCATATGTTTTAGATAATCGTACCATGTATGCTCACAATGTATGTTAATCCATAAAGAAATGTTTTTTGACTCAAATCCATAAAGAAACTTATTCAATATAATATTAAGTAATCACTTCTAGTTGGACAATTCATTCTAAATTATTGTTGGTTACCTTCTAAAAATCTATCATGCCTCATCATTGTACATAGAAAAGTAAATTAAGCTTTGCTAATATATACCTCTAATATTTGAAGAATCAACGTTACCACAAGCTTTGGAGATTCTATTGTAACTATGCTGCATGGATGCCATGTGCACAACAGGTTTAATAACTCTTAAAGAAAACAATAGTACCACACAAACTTTGTGGTGCATGGAAGCCATTTGGACAAAGTAAAACAAGGTAGCTTTGATACCCTTTTTGGAGACAACCATAAACTTTGGAGTGTGATGCATGGAGGACATTTGCACAAGCTTTCTTAACCACTTGGAGGAATCAATTCAATGAATAACAATGACATACGACAAGCTATGCATGCAAATGAAACTAAATAGTTGCATGTGAAATTACTATATATATGGCTACCTTGTAACATACACAGACTCAACTAACTACTTTCTATATAGTCATCACTTCTTCATAGCCAACCAATGGAGTTTGCACATCTCTCTATTTTAACTCTGTTTTGTGTAAGCTAACCTATTTTCTACTTTACATGATCACTTTAAGTTATAATCTATATTGTTTCAAATTTTTTGGATATTATAATTTACAATATAAATTAATCTCATCTCAATGCTATGTACTTCAAGAATTAATGAATGCATAAATAATTTTCATTAGATATTATCATAAGGAGGGACACTTTATTAAACGATACTAATATGTAATGTGAACAATATATTTGTTGCAGTTGACTTTTGTAGGAATTGGTGCATCGCCACAGTCCGCCAAAGATTATTGGCAATCGATTTGGCCAAACACTCCTCTACCTAAGGCATTCTTGGATCTACTTTTGCCTTGTTAGTAGTAATATATGCGTGTTTATTAATTGTGTTATGATGGTTATTGTGTTTATTTCTTCTAGTTTAATGACTTGTTGATGAGTCCATATTTCCTACAGTTAATATATGGTACAACAACTATAATTACTATTAAACTTAGAGATAAAAACTTTATCTATTTAAATCCAATAGTTTTTACGGTTGTTACACCATAAATCAGTTGTCGAAAATTCAATTTGCTGATTGATTATCTATAACTCAATTGCTCGTAACATTAACTGTTATTGTTTCATGTATGAATTAGTGTCTCATAACATGATTTAGGATTCATTTTTTGTTTGTTAATGTGTAGATGGAAGAACCAATAACCTACCTATCAGAGCCGAAGAAATGAATCAGTACTCAACACTATTTTTCGAACATGACCTTTATCCTGGAAAGAAAGTGACCTTGGGTAATATTCATTCTTTGGGAAAGATGGCGCGACCATTCATAAAACCAACACAAGGTGTCACAGACTCCATATGGTTAGCAAATAAAGAGAAACAAAGTCTTGATGACTTTTGTTGAAGCCCAACTGCAACAGGAGAACACAAACATTGTGTATCATCTTTGGAATCAATGATTGATCATGTCATTTCCCATTTTGGGACGACAAAAATTAAGGCAATTTCAAGTATGTTTGTTCAAATCCAAGACCAATATGTTGTTGAGGAAGTGAAAAAAGTTGGAGACAATGCAGTGATGTGTCATAGATTGAATTTTGAAAAAGTTGTATTCAATTGCCACCAAGTGCAATCAACAACCGCTTACGTGGTCTCATTGGTAGCCCCTGATGGAACTAAAGCTAATGCTTTAACAGTTTGTCACCATGATACAAGAGGTATGAACCCTGAGTTGCTTTATGAAGCTCTTAAAGTCGATCCTGGTACCGTCCCTATTTGTCATTTCATTGGCAATAAGGCTGCTGCTTGGGTCCCCAATCATTCTAACGACCATCTATGTGTTATCTAGATGCTAACTAGTTGTGCACACTGTTTCTCATTCAATAATTCCACACTAAACCATGTGTGTTTATTGAGAAACATGATGTACAAGTATCACATCTCATGTATTTCGAATAAAACTAGGTAGTTCTAATCTACTTAGAACTATAGGTGTATCTTTTTGTATGGTCGGTAGGCAACCTAATTTCCTATGACCAGTACACCATTGTACTTTGAAATTGAAAATGATAAAAAAAAATGTTATTTGACCTAATATATTTGTTGATATATCATTAATGTGCTTTAAAATAGTAGGATATGATTGGGGGCCTCTCCCCCTTTGTTGTGTCCACTACATAAAAAAAAAAAGTTATAGCACTTAAAACCACTATAAAAACTCTTTGGATGAAAAAATATTTACAAAATTGTTCATCTCTCTCATAAAATTGACTACTTTTATTTTTATATTTTAACTCCTCTAATTTTCATTTTTCAAATACCTATTAATTTTTATAACTTCCAATTAGTATTATTACTAGTTTTTGTAACTTCGGTTGCCATTCAAATAATGTTAAGAGTGATATATTGAAGTCTTAATTTTTTTGGTATTTATAAATTACATTAACACAATTATTTTTTAATGATTATGATTCTTTATAATATATGATTTATTTTAAATTGATCAGTTACAGTTTTCCATTTATCTATTGAAGTTATCCTTTTTTTATTTATAAATATTAAAAAAAAGTTATATGGTTTTATTATATTTCTTTTAATGTTTCTAAAACTCAAAGTATATGATTTTATTAAATCAATATATGTGATACATTTGTCTTTTCATTAAAATAAACATAATTTATTTGATGAATAATATGTAAGTCTTCCTCCAAAAAGAAGAATACATTAGTCTTTGTATATCAAAAACAGGTTAGATTAGTTTTTATGGAAAAATATAACAAAAAGAAATAACATGATATGGATTTTTTAATTATTTAAAATAAAATAATTTCAATAATAAAAGATAAATTATCAAATGTAATCAAAATATAAATAATAATGTTATTAATAAAATTAAAAAATAATCATACTAAGTGAAAGTTAACATGTGTTTTGTGTCATAAATATATCATCACATTGTTTCGAATTAAACAAAATTCATAACTATATTTTTAAAAAAGTAATAATATATATTAATATTAAAAAAAATAATATTTACAACTATAAAAAGGTGATATATATATATATATATATATATATATATATATATATATATTCTAAATAATTATTAAATATATAGATGCATATTTTCTAAATCAAACATTTAACTTAATAAATTGCAAAATAGGGCATATATTATACTTAAACAAGCAAAATAACTTCTAACAGGAAGAAAAAAGGTTTCGGTCGTAGGCTCCTTCATTCCCCCTAATCTTCCTTGCCTTTATCGACCCTTTCTGCCTTTCTATTGAGTGGGACTTGCTTCCTTTGGTTGTCAAGCTTCATAATTAACAATGAGATTTTGAATTACTTTCTCGTTTTCGATTTGATTAATTAATTAGTTGCTAGAAGAAGACCTCTTTGCGACTGGGACCATATGGGCGTTGATGACAATTAGAGTTGTTTAGTTTAATTATGTTTTAACTATAAGAAATGGAATTTTTTCAGAAGAGATGATACATCTACCATCAGAAACTTATATGTCTTGATTTTAATTTAAAATATGATGTTGAGCATGACAATATTAATATTTATCAGTTAAGTTATAACTTATAGACTACAAAATAGTTTTTTTTATAAGAAAATGACGATATTCATTCATTCAGATCAAACCAAAAATAATATTGCATTATATATTAAACCGATTTGAATTATTTAGTCTGAAATCACCCCCTTTAAGTTATTTTATTTAAATAATTAGTTTTTTCTATAGACTTAGTTTGTTCTTCGTGTTTTATTATTGATTTCTTCGTCCGAGTACGATGTTTAGTTGGTTTGTTATCATAGTGTGGTGTCGTTTGTTGTCTCATCTAAATGCGGCGTTTACGAAGGCAACAAACTCATTGTGTCGGTACCATATTTATGTAAGGGGATTATAGATCATATCACCAAATTGAACATAGTTTACATATGATTTGTCAAAGACCATCTATAATCGATAAGAGCAAATAACAACAAATATATTTTTTCCAAAGATGGATTGAATTAAAAAATGTGGATCTTGCATTATTCTTGACCATTGGTTATATATAGAATAAATTAATTTTGTTGTTATGATTAAAATTTTAGTTTGATTGTCTTTGATTGATTTTTAAAATCTTTATTAGTATTATTAGTGCATTTGTTTTTTAATTATTTTTTATATCAAAATATAGATAAATAATGTCTCGTATGAATTTGCTTGAACTTTCCTTATTTGCATTTAGACGAAGCTTAAAAAGAAAAATACAAACATGCAATATATATGTTATGGTGAAAAAATATAAGCAAAAATAGTCGCACTATGAAAACTAAATAATAACTGAGAACTGACGGAGATGAAGGAACTACGCCGGAATTCTTAGAGGCGAAAACACATTAGGGAACAACTAGTAATAAATATAATTTAGTATCTAATACAGAAAAATAATTATTTTTATTATTTTAATAATTCTACCAAATGGAATGCCACTTCAATCAAGTATCAATACTGAATCAAATTAGAAGCTATACCAAAATAATTTCCTTATAAAAATTCAAATCGGACTATTTGTGATGTATATTTTTATAGAAGCAACAAAACATAAATTTCATGTAAATGGAGAGTATAATTACACATGTAAACATTATTTAAAGTAAGCATGTTCAACTATTGTAATATTATTAATAAGAAGAAGATCGAGTTCAAAATAAACATTTCTTTTATATAAAAAATATAAACAACACTAAACTTACTAAATTTAATTTTTTTACATTTGTTCAATAAATATTATAAGCATATTTTTTATACAATAAAAAATATTAATTCAAATGATTAGTATTTAATAGAAATAATTATGTGCAACAGATGGGCATTATCCCTAATTTAGTGTAAAAAAACCCTATGGCTATTATGGAAGTTGGAAGCTCTTATATTTAAATCCTAATCTAAATGAAAAACAATCTTCCCCTTTTTCCTATATACTATATTACAATCTAACTCTTATTATTCTACAAAACTTTATTATAGTTTCATTAAATTAAAAAAAAAAATTGCAAGTAATTGTAATTTTTTATTAATAGATTTTCCACTTTGCTAAATTTTAAAAATTTGAAATTAACTAAAACTTGAACTAGATAAAGTAGAGAAGAATGACGATAAGGAAGGAAGAAAGAATACGGGAGAGAGTATTTGCATTATATTCTTCAAGATGTATTTCTACAAAGTCACGTGAGTCTTATTGATAAACGATAAATTTTACAAGTATATTAAGAGTCTACTTTTAGATGTACTAACATTTGAAGCGAAGAACAATAAAAATTGAGTGAATAACTTCAATTTAACTATGGAGTTATATGATGTAGGAAGATGGACATGAATTTGTCTTCTAATGTATTCCATCTCAATCGTTTTCTCTAAGAAATCATATTTTAGAAGTTCTTCCTAAGTTTAGATAATATTTATATGATCAACATAAACAATAACTATAGCAATTTTTTTAAAATTGGGAGAAGGGAAAATTATTATTAAATTAACACTAATAACCATTTTACAATTGCTCCAAATGAGATTTGAACTATATCTCTTGAGATTACAATATTAAACTCATTCTGTTGAGCTAACACCTAACTTATGATTATAATTATAGCAAATTCATTGCTACATATTTCTAGCAGTGTTAAGTAATCTATCCTGGAATTAAACTTACTAACTAATCAATACAAGACATGTTCAATATAAAGATTAAAACCATAAGCAAAAGTATATGGAAGTTAAATAACAAATACATGCATATAAATTAAGATCTTCCATATATTTGATTTATCAAATATATTAAGAATATCTGGATTGATGAATCTATTGAGTGTACTCTCTTAGTAATAATCTTGAAACACATAGAAAAGATAGACGAATGACAAACACAAGTCGGCTTGTGATTTTTCTTCAACTTGGACTTTTTATGCCTTAGATGTTCTTCAGATGAGGAAAATGCGCACTATGTGTGATGTCCGATCAATTAGGATTCTCATTATTCCCAAATAAATCATCAATAACAAACACTCGTATTTGAGATGAACCCATATTAATTAATTGTCCAAATAAAAATTTAATTAACTTTATTATTTAATTTGATAACTTATCAATTAAGACTTTTAATAAATAAATAACTAATATAATTAATATAATATATTTGTCCACATAATATTATTCGAATATAATTAAATAGTAAAATATTCCGAAACATCTCTTCTGGTAGGAAAATTGACACTAAATTTTTGTTGGTTGCCTTCTAAAAATCTATCATGTCTCATCATTGTACTAAGAAAAGTAAATTAAGCTTTGTTAATATCTCTACTCACGGAGAATCAACATTAAATATTGGTATCACAAGCTTTGAGATTCTATGTAGCTATGCTGCATGGACGCCATGTCATGGAAACAACAATGGTACCACACACTTTGGAGTGGGATGCATGGTTGCGACATATGCACAAGCTTTGTTACCCACTTGGAGGAATCAGTGTGAATGAACAAAATAGTTTAAGACAAGCTTTTCATGCAAATGTAACTAAATAGTTGCATGTGAACTTACTATATATAATGGGTACCTTGTAACATTCATACACACACTTAACTAAGTTATTATATAGTCATCACTTCTTCATAGCCAACCAATGGAATTTTCACGTCTCTCTGTTTTAGCTCTGTTTTGTGTAAACTAACCTATTTTCTACTTCAAGAATTAATGCATTCATAAAAAAGTTTTCATTAGAAATTATCATTAAGGAGGGACAATTTTTATAAATAGTACTAAAATGTAATCTGAATATTTTTTATTACAGTTGGCTTTTGTGGGAATTGGTGCATCACCACTGTCTGCTGAAGATTATTGGCAATCTATTTGGCCAAACACTCCTCTACCTAAGGCTTTCTTTGATCTATTGTTGCCTTGTTAGTAATAGTAATAGTACACACACACACACATATTATGATCGATTATTGTATTTCTTCTAATTTAATGTCTTGTTAAGGGATTCAGATCATATACCATTAATGTATAGTGCAACAACTACAAATATTGGTCAACTTAGAAAGAAAAATTTTATCTCTCTAAATCTAATGATTCCTATAGCTACTCAATAAACCAGTTGTAAGGGATTCAATTTGTTTGTTGATAGATATATAACCCAATTGCTCATAACATTAATGTTATTATTTCATGTATGAATTAGTGTCTCATAACAAGATTTAAGACTCATTTTTGTCTATTACTGTGGTAGATGGAAAAACTAACAGTCTACCCATAAGAGTTGAAGAAATTAATCAATACTCGACACTCTTTTTTCGAGCATGATCTCTATCCTAAAAAGAAAATTATCTTGGGTAATAGTCAATCTTTGGGAAAGATGGTGCGACCATTCACAAAACAAACACAAGGTGTCACAGACTCCATATGGTTGGCAAATAAAAAGAGACAAAGTCTTGATGACTTTTGTGCGAGTCCAACAGCTACAGGAGAACATAAACATTGTGCATCATCCTTGGAATCAATGGTTGATCATGTCATTTCACATTTTGGGACGACAAAGATTAAGGCAATTTCAAGTACCTTTGCTCAAAATCAAGATCAATATGTTGTTGAGGAAGTGAAAAAAGATGGAGACAATGCAGTGATTTATCATAGATTGAATTTCGAAAAAGTTGTATTCAATTGCCACCAAGTGCAAGCAACAACTGCTTATGTAGTCTCATTGGTAGCCCCTGATGGAACGAAAGCTAAGGCCTTAACAGTTTGTCACCATGATACAAGAGGTATGAATCCTGAATTGCTTTATGAAGCTCTCAAAGTTGACCCTGGAACTGTCCCTGTTTGCCATTTCATCGGCAATAAGGCTGCTGCTTGGGTTCCTAACTTTTCTGATGACCATCTTTGTGTCGTCTAGATGCTAACTTCTTGTGCACATCATCTCTCTTTTAATAACTTCATGTTAAAACCATGCTTGAAATATGAGCATTTTCTGCTTCATGGAACCCTCATGTTCAAACTGGATTTGTTTTATTAAAGTTATATATGTATGTATGGAGAAATGTGATGTGCAAATATCGGAAAATGTATGTATTTCAAATAAACCTAGTTCTATTTAGAACTGTATGTGCTGGGAGCTTGATATCCTATAGCCAGTACAATGATGTAAGTTGAATTTGATAATAATGAGAAAAAAAAAGTTGTGTTTGATATACTTTGTTGATTATAGACTTTTTAGACTTTGGATAGAAAAAATCTCATCCTTGTTAGAATTAAATTACAATTTGCCACAAATCTTTAAGTTGTTTCCTTTTCTCAACTACAATAAAAAGAAGGAATTGTTTAAAATCATAAGTTCAAAATTTATTTTCAAAGTAACTAAAATAAAATGACCAAAACACTCGCAACATATAATATCAACTCAATTTTAGTTACATGTGATGAAGAGATGCGTAAATTATCCTTTTTAGTAAGGGGCCAGGGCCCCTGCCATAGTTTTAAAAATAATATTAAGACTATAACATAATAAAGCTTTAATTTGAACTTGTTTAAAGGATTATTAATTTTCATTCGCACAGAGAATCCATAATCACAAATCAAAGAAAATACTATACTACAAAACACACATGTATTAGTGAGCCATGAGTTGTTGTGAACTCACTTTATCTATTGGTGGTGGCTCAAAAGGGTCTCTTTACATGGCCGCCGTGGTATATGCCTAACGGCAGTGCCGGTTCTAAGAATTTAAGTGTTTTGAAGGAAGAAAAAAATAATGTCTTTGTAATTATTTTAATATTTTTTATTTTTTATTTTAAAATTATTAATAATTCAATTGTAAATAAGTTTTTTAAAGATTATTTTTATTTTTTGTCAAAAAATATGGATAGAAATTTAACTATTTAATTTATCTTATAAATCGGTAGATTTCAAGTAAGATTTTAATAATTTCAATTCTTTTAAAAAACTTTTTTATGTGAAATGCAAAATCTGACTGAATAATTAATATCATTTTATAGACTTAAATATAATTTTAATTATTTATCTTTTACCTAATAATAATTTTGGTTTTTTTTACCTTTTTTTATTCATTTTGGTCTTTTATTATCTTTTATAAGTGGTGTATTTTAGTCTTTTCAAACAACTATATAATTATTGTAATGAACTATTGACATCAAATATTAGATCAGTTGTAAAGTTAAGTATGCAATTTTAATAATGATGGAGTGAAAATACAGTAAAATTTAATAAATGTCATTCATTCAAAAGATTTTACATATGTTTTACTCTAAAAAATATGATTAAACGTTATTCGTGAAAATTTTGTAATAAAAAATAAGTTATTTTCACTCTAAGAAATATGAGTCATTGTTTGTATCCATTTTGTTTTACTCAATCATTATAGAATACTTATTCCTATAAAAAGTAGAATTTTTTTTGTAAGCATCAATTTGATATATATTTGTAAGCATTGGTTTTTATATGTTCATTAATTTTTATTTTTGTTTTATTTTTTATCATGAATGTACTATTATTTCTTTTTTGACTAATTGAATGTACTATTATTTTTTATATCTTATGTTTTCTCTCTCATTTTAACTTAAACTTTAAAGAATTAATTCTTAATTTGAAGTGTTATATCATGTCTTTCAAATATATTTTGATTGTATCATTTTTTAAGACAGTTTATGATGAAGAAATTCAAAATACTATTTTTTACGATAAAACACGAAATAATATTGAAAATGATAAGGCGTGATGACTTGATTTTGATTATTTTTGTTGCCAAATGATATTATACTTTGATTTATAGTTCATCCAATCTATAAGTCTAATGCTTTGGAATGAGTGTCTTTCTTTTCATGAACAATTTTTATAGATAAATATTTTATTTTGTATTGAAAGAATATAATATATATCTAAACACTAATAAGGAAAAATATACACAAACTATATTATTTTTATTGTATATGAATATATTACACTCTAACTCATATTATACTACAAACCTTAATTATAGTTTTGTTAAATTAAAAAACAAATATTGCTAAATTTTGAAAATATGGATTAACTAAAACTAGAGTTAAATAAAGTATAGAAGAATGAAAGGAAGGAAGAAAGAATAGAGTAGAGAGAGAATAAGAGAATATTTGCATTATGTTCTTCTAGGTGTATTTCTATATAACTCTCATGAGTCCTGTTTATAAGTGATAAATCTTATAACTTTTATGTATATCACAAGATTCCTATTTATAGATGATAAATCTTATAACTTATAAGTATATTAGGAGTCTACTATTAGGTGCACTAACATTTGAAGCGAATAGTGTAGTGAATGACTTTTAACAATAGACTTATATGATGTAAGAAGATGAACATCCACTAAATATTTTAATTATTCACTACATTCTCCCTCATGAAAACTTTACTAACACTACATTCTCCCTCATGAAAACTTTACTAAAGAAACTAACTGTAAAAATTTCTTGTGAAGAAAAGCGACTAAAACATCATTTCTGTGGGAACTGATCATTAAAAATCTTTCAAGAAAAACTGAAAGAAAAAAATCACGGTCAAGAAAAAAAGAGTGCATTATATATTTATTTCTCCCCCACATGTAGACAATAATCTCTGAAATAAAATAAGATCAAACTTTTGTAGAAGTTCTTGAAAATTTTACTTGGTGATGATGACTTTGTACATGTTTGTATCATCAATTAGTTGAAGATTACGACCAAAAAATATTTTTCTAAAATACATTTTGAAGGTGCAAACACGAGAAGGGGGGTTAAATTGTGTTTGACTTAACTTGAATACTTTTCCTGTTTTAATACTTTCAAAACAAAACTTGATGTATAATTAAAACAGAGTTAGCAGCGGATAAAAATAAAAATAAAAACTCAACGATTTTATACTGGTTCACCGTTAACGAGGCTACGTCCAGTCCCTTCGCCTTGAAGGATTTCACTAATTCAACCTTGAATTACAACCTTGCTACTGACCCTCCAAGTCAGTCTTCTCAAATAGTCTAACAATCCTAGACTTCTTTGAGGAAAAACAACTCTTGTTCTTCAGCCAATCTGACACCCCAGATTGTAGAAGAATTCACAACACTATGAATCTAATTGCTAAGTACCTTGCTACCCTTTCTGAATCCCTCAGTTTGTAGACTCTACTTCAACAACTTAGATACAACCCTATCTAATTGCCAAGTAACCTGCTACCTCTACTGACTCCCTCAGATTGTAGACTCTACTTCAACAACTTAGATTTGCCACAGTGGAAAGAAAATAACTGAGTACTTGCTTCTTGAAAGTTGAAACTCACAATTGACTTATATGAAAATTTGAGAGTGGTTGCTTTGGAAGTGTATGACTCTTTTGTGATTTTCGATATTGAGCATTCTGCCTTGAGCCTCCTTTTATAGATGAAAATTAGGGTTTCTTCTATGATCAAATTCGAGCTGAATCTTGTTGGATTCTCTTCCAAAAATAACTTGACCAATTGGGCTTCATATAAATAAAAAACATATCTTCAGATTTCCTTTCAAAATAACTGGCCAATTAAATCTGTTGGTTGTTCCCGCCAATGCTCCTGAATTCCATGCTACTCCACTTTATTTTTATAACCAATCTTTTTAACACTTTAATTAAAATAACTTGCAATCTCCATCGTTGATCAATTCTGGACCATCAGAATTTTGAGCGCTAGTCCACATCTGGTCCAAGCTAAATGATATGCTGTGGTCCTCTGAATTCGGCCATCCCTGGACCACACTTCCTAACCCTCTGATCTTCTGATTTCGGCCAACCTGGATGCGCGCCTGATATGCTGAATTCTTCTGGACTCGACCATTTCTAGACTTGCACATTCTGTCCCTCTGATTTCGGCCAACACTGGGCCATGGTCTGATTTTCTGATCTGGACCATCGCTGGACTCAAAAAATTATTTCTGAACCATTGATCTGGATATTTTTACTCTGATCTGGACAGATTCTGGAATTTGGTCTGGAACAAACTGAAATAAACTTGATCAAAAAATATTTCAGTCTGGACATTTTACCTTTGATTTTCGACCAGGTCTGGGTTGATTCTGGAACTCATTTCTTTTGTTCTGGACTTAGTTCCATGCCCTGAATCATGCCATCTTATGTTCTGGGCCAAATCTAGATTGATCCTCTTGTTCTGGACTCATAAACATACCTTTTGGTCAAGTCTGGAACAAGTCTGGGCTGTGTAATTTTTCACTGCCAGGACATCTTCTGGTCAGAATAACTTCTGGAATAAAATTGATATTTGATTCCTGTTTGTCTGGAACAACTCTCCTTCTGGCAGGCTTTCCAATGGTATGATCCATGTTTCATTCTGATTTTTATTCCTTCTGATCTGAGCCATCAAAGATATCTTCTGGTCATGTTTTTGACATTCCTGGATATCTTCTGGTCAATCCAGAATTCATTTTTCTGAAATCCTTTGATCTCTGCTTCTGTTTCCTTCAGTTTCTGGGGCATTTAACTTAATAATTCAAAGTACAAAATAAGTTTACATTGAGTACATTTGTAAGCATCAAAATCCTAAGTACTTAGAACCAACTTGGTTTCTTAACACGTTTTGTTCTATCTTTTTTAATGAAACATTCTCCACTAAGGTGTGCATGCAATGTTATCCTCGTAAATAACTATTGTAGTTATTTTTCGGGAACTCAAATCATTATTCATTTGCATGTGTTGAATCATGATAGAGCTAAGTCAAGACACCTTCTAAACTTGCCGCATGTAGTTCTAAAATTTCTATATCTCTAAGATAACCAAGTTTATATTTCACCATGTTTCAATGTTGCTATGTATACATATAAAGGACTACATTTGTCCAATACATTGACAGCAAATGATATTTCACAATATATAATTACAAAGGTACATAAGTGTCTAATTGCACTAATATATGGAATTTCAGGAACAAATAGTTCTTCGTCATTGTCTCTAGCTCAAAAAATGTATTTGTTCATAATTGGTGATCTTACAACCATTAAAGTGCACAATTGACGTGATTTGTTTATATTGAGCCATTTTAGCACATTTTCTATTTAAGCTTCAAGATTCAAAGAAAAATTATTCTTTAAATACTCAATTTGTAATATCAAACAAATTTATATCCTTTTTATGTATTTCATCTCAAACGTTCTCCCTAAAAAATCAGACTTTAGAAATTCTTTCTGAGTTGAAATAATATTTATATCTTTAACATAAACAATAAATATAACAACTTTTTTTAAAAATGAGAAAAGGGGAAATTATTATTAAATTGACACAAATGAGGTTACAATTTTAAACTCATACAGTTGAGCTAACATTTTATAGACATAATTATAGCAAATTCATTTCTACATATTTTCAAATAAATACAAAGATAAATATGATCTTTTATATTATTCATTTAGCATATATTCATCGAGACAATTATACTACATGTGTACGCATGTTTTAATCTATAAAGAGACTATTCAATATAATATTAAGTAATTTATGTTGAAATTAAACATACTAATTAATCAACATGTTCAATATAAAAAATTTAAATTATATTCATATTCTATTGCAGAAGCCAAATAACATTTGAACATGCAAATAAATTTAGATCTACCACATATTTGATTTATCAAATATATTAAGAATATCTAAATTATGAATGCATTGATTGTAGCCTCTCAATAAATAGTATGTCTTAGATTGGGATAATAAGTAGTGTGCGGTATGTCCAATATATTGGGAATCATAGTTTATACAAGGTGATGACCAATTAGGGTTTTAACTATACTCAAATAGATCAACGAAGAACATCCACTCATATTTGAGTCGGACCCATATCAATTTATTAATTTAATTAACTATCCAAATAGAAATTTAATAGATATAATTTATATACATTGTCAGTGTAAAGAATTTTACACTATCGATCAATCACAATCGTTAAATTAGTAGAGATATTTGACTTTTATCATAACTATCTAATGTCATGTCCATAAATGGTTGTAATGGTTAATAGTGTAAAAAAATTTACAATGACAGTGCATGACAATTAAACTCAAATTCAATTAACCTTATTACTTAATTTGATCACTAATAAAGTAATTCTCCTAATTAATATAAGATACATGTCCACATAATATTGGAATATAATTAAATAACAAAATATTCCAACATCTCTTCTAGTTGGAAAATTGACTCTAAATTATTGTTGGTTGCCATCTAACAATATATCATGTCTCAACATTGTACTTAGAAACGTAAATTAAACTTCGTTAATATATACCTCTAATCTTTGGAGAATTAACGTAAATGGTACCACAAGTTGTGGAGATTCTATTGTAGTTGTGCTGCATGGACGCCATGTGCACAAAAGATTTAATAGCTCTTGAAGACAACAATGGTACCACACAACTTTGTGGTGCATAGAAGCCATTTGGACAAGTGTAAAATTTGATACTCTTTTGGAGACAACCATAAACTTTGGAGTGTGATGCATGGAAGACATGTGCACAAGCTTTCTTAACCACTTGGAGGAATTAATCATTTTTAATGAATAACAATGGCATATGACAAGCTTTGCATGCAAATGTAACTAAATAGTTTGCATGTAAAATTACTATATATATGGCTACCTTGTGACATTCATATACACACCCAACTAATTAGTTTATATATATAGGCATCACTTCTTCATAGCAAATTAATTAATCGAGTTTGCACGTCTCTATGTTTTAGCTCTATTTTGCGTAAGCTAACTTATTTTCTACTTGAGAAATCTTTAATTTTTAATTTTCAATTTAAAGTAATCTCATTGTTGTGTACTTCAAGAATTAATGCATGCATAAAAAGTTTTCATTATAAATCATCTTGAAGAGATGGACACTTTTTTTTAACAATACTAATAAGGGAGGTGAACATTTTTTTTTTGTAGTTGGCTTTTGTGGGAATTGGTGCATCACCACTTTCAACCGAAGATTATTGGTAATCTATTTGGCCAAACATTGCTCTGCCTAGGTATTCTTTGATCTGTTGTTGCCTTGTTAGTAAAACACACACACACACACACACACACACACACACACACACACATATATATATATATATATATATATATATATATATATATATATATATATATATATATATATATATATATATATATATATATATATATATATATTGTGTGTTTGTATGCATGATCGAATAATTTTAACTTAAAATTATAATGGTTAAACTAATTATGACGTGTTTATATTTAAGTTGTAAATGTTTATAAAAATAAAGGACCATATGATAAAAGCAAAGAGAAGATATTTATGTTGAAACAATAACAGGATCTGAAACAATGAATAACCAAAAAAAATAAAAAAAAAATAGAATTGAAAAGAAAAAGAGAACGTTTTTTACTTATGCAGAAACGTTCTTGATCTGCAGAATCGAAATGAAGAATGTTCTTGACCTGCAGAACTGCAAAGATCAATGTAAAATGAAATTAAAGAAAGATAAGAACAACTAGAATATACGTGTTCGGTCTCAATTAATTGAGACCTACGTCACGGGCAAGGAAGCAAAGCAATTCATTATGAGTATTGAATTTACAAGATTAAGGTCTTCTACAATTGTAATACTCTTGTATCTATCACTATTGAGATTACATCAATATAAGTTTTCCACTTACAATCTCTCTATCTTCTCTCCCTTAATCTCTCTATTTCTGATTTTCTATGAATCTTGATAATTGCATAGACCTCTTTTTCTCTTACTCACCTTTTTGCAACAAATACATTCACAACTATTTATAGTATTCTAAACAAGTTAGTTTAACTAGCTATAACTACTTAACATAACCAAATTGGTCAAATTCAGTTATAACAAACATTAAGAATAACTCACTCTAATAGTTGATGATTTGAGGCATATCTTCACAATTCTCCACCTTGACTCAATATCAGAATAATCCATTCATTGCATTTGCTTCCATGTACCAACTTTACTCTTTGCAGAAACCAATTATGTCCAAGCAGTGCTTGAACTTAGTTTGTGAAAGTGACTTTGTGCAGACATCTGCAGGATTCTCCTCAGTTGCAATTTTTTCAACTGAAATATGTTTTGAATCAATCACATCCCTTATGAAATGAAGCTTAACATCAATGTGTTTAGACTTATCATGATACACTTGATGCTTGGATAGGTGAATAGCACTTTGATTGTCACAGAAAATTGAAACACCGTCTTGTTTTATTCCTAATTCACTAATCAAACCATTCATCCATATAGCTTTCTTAACACCTTCAGTAAGAGCAAAGAATTCAGCTTGAGTTGTGGAGAGTGCTACCACATAATGTGTAATTTCTTTCCAACTTACTGTTGTTCCATATAAAGTGAAAACATAACCAGAAATTGATTTTCTAGTATCCATGTTTCCAGCATAATCTGAATCCACATATCCTTTAATTGGTTCCTTGTTATGATGAGCTTTCTTGAACTTCAAACCTGCTGTCAGAGAGCAATTTAAGTACCTCATAATCCACTTTGTAATGCCTCTGGATCTGTCATAAATCTGCTTACAACATTCACAGCATGCACCAAATCTGGTATGTTGCAGATCATGCCATACATTATGCTGCCAACTCCACTAGCATACGGAATGGTACTCATTCTATGTCTTTCTTCATCAGTCTTAGGTGAGTCCTGCATGAAAAATTTGAAATGTTGTCCCAAAGGAGTAGTAACATGCCTTAATTCATGCATTCTAAATTTAGTGACAACTTTTTTCAAGTAATCAGCTTGTGAAAGAAATAATTATCCCTTCATTTTGTCCATTTTTATATCCATACCTAAGATCCTCTTGGCCTCTCCAAGTTCTTTCATCTCAAACTCATTACTAAGGTTAGATTTGAGCCTTATAATCTGGTCCTTATTTGAGCTTGCAGGAAGAATATCATCTACATAGAGTAATAGGTAAATAGGAGAACATTCTCTGTTTCTGTTTTGCTCTAGAGAACATTCTAGACCTCCTGCAGAACATTCTCCTTTTCTGTTCTGCACCAAAGAACATTTAAGACTTTCTGCAGAACATTCTCCGTTTCTGTTCTGCGCCAGAAAACATTCTAGACTTTATGCAGAACATTCTCCGTTTTTGTTATGCGCCAGAAAACATTCTTGACCTTCTTCCTTCAGGATGTAAACACAACTGTCAAAATTGCATCTTTGGAAACGACTCCTTATCAACTAATTATTCTTTGATTCTTAGGAATGTCAACTAAAATCTAGGTTTGATTCTTTTCTATTGACGGCATCTCTTCATCCATAGCTGTCAACCAAGCTTCTTTTTCTATACTATTAATTGCTTCCTTGTAGTTGCTTGGTTCAACTCCTCGAAGATCTTCAACAACACTTAAAGCATAACAAATTAAGTCTGTTTGACCATATCTGATTGGAGGCTTGATAACTCTTCTTTCTTTATCCTTTATTAAGTTATAATTGACCAAATCTAGTTCTGCAACAGCATTATCTTCTAGTTATGTATCAATTATGTCTTCATGATTAATCTCCTAATCTTTAGGTGAATCCACCTCAATCTGAACACTCTCCAGTATGACAGCTTGTGACATTGTCTTGATGATGGTCCTTGTCAATCATGGCCATTTTTTTTTTCATCAAACACTACATCTCTTGATATAATGCACTTGGGCGAATCTTGATCAATTCTCCACAACTTGTAACCTTTAATTCCTTTATCATATCCAATAAAAACACATCTGATTGCTCTGGGGTCTAGTTTATCCTGCCTGGTGTGAACAAATGCTAATGAGCCAAATACCTTCATATTTGAGTAGTTAGTTGGCTTGCCACTCCATATCTCAATTGGAGTCTTGAATCCAATAGCTGATGAGGGACATCTATTGATCAAGTATATTGTTGTTACTGCAGCTTCCCCTAGAATGTCTTAGGAAGTCCTGCACTCAAGGTCATACATCTGACCTTTTCCAAGATTGTTTTGTGCATCCTTTCAGCAATGCCGTTTTGCTGAGGAGTGTTGGCAACTGTTTTATGTCTTTGAATTCCTAAAGTCCCTGCAATACTTATTAAACTGCTCTGAAAGATATTCCATACCATTGTTAGTTCTTAAACACTTCAGTTTTGTTTCCTTTTGAGTTCCAATTTGCATATGTCATTCTTTAAATTTCATAAAAGCGTCACTTTTATTTTTAATGATATAAATTCATACTTTCTTAGAATCATCATCAATGATAGTTAAGAAGTAAGAACAGCCATGATGAATTTTTGTCCTAGAATGTCCCCACAAATCAGAATGAGCATATTCAAAAGGTCTAGAAGTATTGTGTTGACCAATACTTAAACTAATCCTCTTAGACTTTCCTAGAATACAATGATTACAAAATTCCAATTTTTCAATCTTTTCACCATTAAGCAAATTCTGTTTTGATAACTCAATTAAACCTTTTTCACTTACATGTCCTAACCTCATATGCCATATTCTAGTAGATGAATGTAAATTGGAACTAGCAACTGAAGCTTGTGCAATTATGGTAGAACTATCTAAAATGTACAAACCATTTCTTTTTATGCCTTTAACAATGATATCTTCTTTATTATTAATAGTCATGATACCATTCTTTATGTTTGTAGAATATCCTAATATATCAAACATGCCAACGGAAATTAAATTTCTTTTTAATTCAGGTATGTACCTTACATCCTTTAACAATACCTCCTTGTTATTGAACATTCGGAATCTGATGGTTCCATTGCCTTGTACCTTGCATGGTTTGTTGTTGCCAACCAAAACGACTCCACCATCACGAAGATCTATTGATTCAAAATAATCTTTCCTTGAGCACATGTGGAATGTACATCATGAGTCTAATACTCAGTTCTTTTCACCTTCAGAGTTTAAAATCATTAAGGCTTTTGAAAATTCATAGCCAGCATCAACAAGCGCATCATTTCTAGAATCGAAGAACGTTCTTGATTCCTTTCTTTTAGGGTAGTCTTTCTTGAAATGCCCCTTCTTGTGACAATGAAAGCATTTATACTTCCCTTCAGGATTAGTTTCTGACTTGGATCCATGCTTATTTCCATTTAAACTTTTCTTGTCAGTTCTTCCTTTGGTAACATTTAGACTTTCAGCATGATTATCGTTCTTGATTTTGTGTCTTTTATAACTTTCCTTGGTCTGGATCGAGGATGCACTTCTTTAAGAGTAATTGTTTGTTCTCTTCCAAACATGATAGCATCCTTGAAGTCTTCATATGAACATGGCGGGGCATTCAAAGGAATCAGAGCTTTGTCTTCGTCATCCAACTTGACTTCTAATTTTTCTAAATCATCAAGAATCTTATTAAAATCAACAATTTGTACTTCAACAGATTTTTCTTCATTCATTTTAAAAGAAAGCAATTTTTGTTTCAAGAAGAGCCTATTTGGAACTGATTTAGTCATATAGAGAGACTCAAGTTTAAGCCATAAAGTTGTTGTTGGTTCTCTTGCAACTTCCCTTAAAGCTTTATCTCCAAGACACAAGATGATAGTGCTCTTTGCCTTTTCAATCAATTCCTCCTTTTCATGAGCAGTCATTGTTGCAGGAAGAGTTGATTCGCCCTTCACTGCATTCATCAAACCTTGTTGTACCAAAACGATACACAACTTTATCTTCCAAATACCAAAATCATTTGATCCATTGAACTTTTAAATATCAAACTTTGTAGTTCCACCCATTGTTTTCTTTCCTTCTCATAGACGGCGCCAATTGTTGAAACAATAACAGGATCTGAAACAATGAATGACCAACAAAAGCAAAAAAACAGAATATGTGTTTGGTCTCAATTACTTGAGACCTACGTCACGGGCAAGGAAGCAAAGCAGTGCACTATGAGTATTGAATTTACAAGATTAAGGTCTTCTACAATTATAATACCCTTGTATATATCACTGTTGAGAGTACAGCAATACAAGTTTCCCACTTACAATCTCTCTATCTTCTGTCTCCCTTAATCTCTCTATTTCTGATTTTCTATGAATCTTGATAATTGCATAGACATATTTTTCTCTTACTCACATTTTTGCAACAAATACATTCACAACTATTTATAGTATTCTAAACAAGTTAGTTTAACTAACTCTAACTACTTAACATAACCAAATTGGTCAAATTCAGTTATAACAAACATTAAGAATAACTAACTCTAATAGTTGATGATTTGAAGCATATTTTCACAATTTAAATTGTAAGTGTTTATAAAGATAAATGATAATCTGGGACAAAATAAGATGGATATTTTACGACCATAAAAGATAAAGGACTTTGGATGTAATTATGCCATAATTTTAATTTTATTTTTTCCAATAGGTTTATAGAATTGGATTTTGGTTTCTTCCGTGTATTTCTTCAAATTTAATTAATGTCTAAGGATCCTCTACATTTTTTTTATAGTACAACATATATAAGGATCGGTAGATTTAGACAGAAAAATATTATCTCTCTAAATTCAACTAAGCTACTACACTATAAACTACACTATAAAGCAGTTGTAGAGACCAATGGATCTAATTTGCATGTCGGAGAGCTATATATATATATATATATATTAATGTTATCATTTCATGTGTAAATTAATGTCTCGTAACAAGACTTAGGACCCATTGTTTTATTAATGTGCATATGAAAGAACCAATAGTCTATCCATCAGAGCCGAAGAAATGAATCAATACTCGACACTCTTTTTCGAACATAACCTCTATCCTAGAAAAAAAAAGGTGATATTCAATCTTTGGGAAAGATGGTACGACCATTAATTAAAACCAACACAAGGTGTCACAAACTCTATACGGTTGACAAATAAAGAGAGACAAAGTCTTGAGGACTTTTGTGCGAGTCCAACTGCTATAGGAGAACACATAGTGTATCATCTTTAGAATCGATGATTGAGCATGTTATTTCACATTTTGGGACGACAAAGATTAAGGTGATTTCAAGTACCTTTGTCCAAAATCAAGAAAAATATATTGTTGAGGAAGTGGAAAAAGTTGGAGACAATGTAGTGATGTGTCACAGATTAAATTTTGAAAAAGTTGTATTCAATTGCCACCAAGTGCAAGCAACAACTGCTTACGTGGTCTCATTGGTAGCCCCTGATGGAACTAAAGCTAAAGCTTTAACGGTTTGCCACCATGATACAAAAGGTATGAATTTTGAGTTGCTTTATGAAGCTCTCAAAGTTGACCCTGGAACCGTCCCTGTTTGCCATTTCATCGCCAATAAGGTTGCTGCTTGGATACCTAACCATTCTGATGACCATCTTTGTGTCATCTAGATGTTAACTTGTTGTGCACGTCACCTTTCTTTTCAATAACTTCATGCTAAAATCATTCTCGAAATATGAGCATTTTCAACTTCATGGAACTCTCATGTTTAAATTGGGTTTGTTTTAAAGTTATATATGTATATATGGAGAAATGTGACGTGCTAAGTATCAAATTTCATGTATTTCAAATAAAACTAGTTCTATTTAGAACTGTAAGTATATATTTGCATGTGATGGGAGTTTGGTATCCTATGGCCAGTACACTGATGTAAGTCGAACTTAATAATGAGAAAAATGAATTGTGTTTGATATACTTTGTTGACAAATGGACTTTTAAGACTTAACTTTGGATGAAAATAAATTTATCTTTGGTAGGATTAAAATTCCAGTTGGCCACAGATCTATAGGTTGTTTATGAAGGAATTGTATTCAATCATAAATCCATAATTTATTTTTAAAGCTACTAAAAGTAAAATTACCAAAAACACACACCATATAATATCAACTTATTTTTAGGTACATGTGGTGAAGAGAAGTGTACATTAGCTAACCAATTTTACATATCCTTTCTCGTCATGAATATAAATAAAAGTAACAAAATTTAAGATAATTAAGAATGTCAATCAATTTCATCTAATTGTTTCAATATCGTCAAAAAATTGAAAAAAAAAATATAAATTAATTGAAATATATTTTATGAATGATATCGGTTAATGAACAAAAAAATTAAGCTATAAATTAAATTAGAAAAAAGGAGAAAGTAAAGAATTAAAAACAACTTTCTTAAAGAATCTTAGGATCATTAATGATTTTGCAAATAAAGAATGCAATAAGGATGATACACAAATGATTAACACAGTATCATTTTCTCAATGATACTTGTCCATGTACAAAACAGAGAAAACACTACACTAGAAAACACACATTCATTATATCAGTGAACCAGCACTACAACATTGTCATGGGGACTTCGATGAAGAACGGACAAGTGCCAGATGTTGATGGTGAGTTGTTGTAGACTGGAAAACATACAAATTTTTTCGAGAGCGCCAAAGCAATCATAAGCAGAAAAAGGTGAAAAAATATAAGACATCCTTTGTAAGAGTAAAATCCTTTATAAGACTGGAATAAAAGCAGTTAACTTTAAAAACAGTGAAATGTCATTGGTTGTTTACAAATCTTACAATTAAGTGAAATTTTAACAACTCAAGTGGGATGCTATGTCATTGGTAAGAGCATAAAAATATGGACATAACTGTTAGATATGTAAATTTAGTTACATGTTATTTACTTTAATCAATGTTGATTACAAATTAGTTGTCTTAGTTAGAAATTAGTTGTTCTAGTTTAAGTATATAAGTTTCATTATACCTACTATTGTAATCATCTAACTCATTTGATCAATACAAAAGTTATCTCTATTTTCTTTTCTTCCATGACTTCGTACGAAGATTTTGCATATTCTAAAAATACCTACTCATGCTTCCTAGGTTTCTTACAGTACACTTCATGCAAGATTTAAGCAAATGCTACAATAGCAGTAACACTAAATTTTTGCTTGAGGTACACAAGTTTACAAATTGGCATAATAGTTTGTCCTAAGTTTCTCATCATTCTTTTTTGATAATTTCCACAATCCTAGTACAAATAATAATAATAATAATAATGAAAGTGGAATAGACAATACAGAATATATTCAAATATGCAGCGTTGATAGGTAGTGTTCAAGGAACAAACAAGTAGTAATAGTAGTAGTTGCCGTCGTGACCGTGGAATAGGAAGGAATACTTTATGATATTATCTCAGTATTCAAGTGAGCCTAGTGATGGTAGTCCAGAAACAATGTCATGAGATTCTGCACCAGTGTTATTCAGCCTTTGTCCAGAACTTGGACCACGGGATTCAATGGCTTGTTCTCCCATTTGCTGAATATCTTCAGGAGAAAGTATTTTGATATACCAAACATTATTGACAAATGATCTACAAGAGGTTATCCACATACCAAAAGACAAGATGTCAAAAAACTTTAGTCAAGTGAAATAAATAATTACCTTTAGCATAGAAAATCAATATTCCGTGTACTATTGTATAAGTGTTGAATGAAGAAGTATGGTCAGTGTAAAATAATATTACACCGACATCCAATGAGAATTTATGATATTACCGCATAAGTTTACTTTGTTACTGTAACCGCAAAATGTTGGATTTTCATTGGACGTCGGTGTAAATCTAGTTTACACTGAGAGTGCATGTCTCATTTTCTCATTGTATAATTTGAATTTTAAACTTACTCCCACGGATCGTCTCCAAGGAGAAGAACATCGTTCTCCCTGTCGACAAATACAAGCTGCCAGCCTGATCTAAGAGGATCTTCAAATTTCCCCTCAATTCCAAACATCTGAGCCAACTCCTCCCGCAGCTCATGATAGCTATTGAACCGCGAGATGTCAAGTGAGCGCCCTACTGAACCTGATTTGTATACCTTTGAAAAAGACAATAAAACAACCATTTTTAATAAAAGATAGGGCTCAAAAAAGCTTAAGCTAAGACTAATATATATGAATCAGACCTTTACAAATGTCGGCGTCTGGTTTTGGTTATCAATCTGCCCTGCACTTTGCAACAACTCCGATGAATCTTGCATGCAAGGATATGGAGAACCCTGGAAACCAGACTCCCCTAAAGGCATTGTCGATGTATCGGCGTCAGCAGATGCAGTAGTATAACGAGGGACAGTTGTAGGGAGCAGAAGGCCAGATGAATCGATATTGACCCCAAACAGAATGGAATTTTGGGCATCTGAGTTGCAATGCGGTGGTACCATTGCCGTATCTCTTCCGGAATACTGCATGTGCGACATTGAAGAGTTGCCAATGGCATCAATCTGCGAAGGTGAATACTTTGAGGCCCATGATTGTTGAGGTAATTGTTCATTCAGCATAGAATGACCACTTCTGGATAAATTCAACAGATTGCCACTCCCTTCTGAACAAAGTGATCCGAGCATGTTTTGACTTGGCGAAACTGAAGCAGAAAACTTCATGCTTGTGTCTAAGTAGTC
The DNA here is from genome assembly GCA_037974295.1 of Cicer cuneatum. Taxonomy (NCBI): domain Eukaryota; kingdom Viridiplantae; phylum Streptophyta; class Magnoliopsida; order Fabales; family Fabaceae; genus Cicer; species Cicer cuneatum. The sequence goes on from JBBPBO010000003.1 coordinate 55,599,833, forward strand.
TGGTTTTGAATATGATGGTGACGGCAAACTAGAGTGTTGCCTCTGATGGAGTGGATCCCCTTGAATCAAAACCGAATCTTGATAACTGTGTTGTTGCTGTTGCGGTTGCTGCGTTTGGTTTTGGTTTTCACGATTGTTGTGTGCCAACACTAGGCCTTGTGATTGCAGGATATTAGTCGATACGGATTGTTGAATTGCTTGCTGCTGCTGAAGCTGCAAAGGACTGAGGTTTCCTGATTGTTGAAGATAATTGAAAGGCTGCTGAAAATTCATCATTTGTTGCCTCAATAGATCAACATTCCCTTGGTTCGGCAAACCAGCAGCGGCCAACATGGCTTGGTATTGCTGATTTTGATCATTTCCGAGCAAAGTAGGATCCAGTCTCTGCTGCATCCAGGGCAACAATCCGGCACCTTGAAAATTCAGAGAATTAAGACCATGGTCTCCAGGACCACCTCTCAGCCACATTAGCCCTTCGTCTCTGCCATCTGTAACAACATCCTTTGTAAAGAAAGGAGACAAAAGATGTCCTCAAAACCACCACAGCCAATTTTCATAATGAGGGGGTAGGAGACACTTACGACAATTAAATGTAAATGAGCATAATGAAATTCAAGCCCTTTGTGTTGTGGACACAACAAAAGGAGCAAATATGAATCGTAAAAATCTTCATGTGACAAATTTAATATCTATGTAGCACTGACACTTTAGATTGAAAGCATGTCCAATGTTTGACACGTATCAATGTCTGGCACCGAGACGACACAAATACATATAGTTACATTCAATTACTTATACTTCTTATTATCGATGTCTACGTGTGAGTGTCAATAATGTGCCTAGTGTTTGTGTCAGGACTTCATATCTTAATTTGCATATAAAATAAATTATTAGCAAACATAAGTCTTCAAGATTCAATCAAAACATTTTCTTACATCATTAGATAGTAAGAAAGAAAATTATGGGGATAGGGGAAATATTTGAAAAAAAAAATCTTTTCTATGGATGAAGGGAAAAGTATGGTTGAGAAACTCTAAATATGAACACAACTACAAAATCTTAAACTGTCTTAACTACAAAAATGAGAAATTTCTTTTCATTAATCCAAGTGTCACGTGACATTGATTCTATAGTGCAGATCACAATTAAAAGGAAGATAAGCAAATAAAAAAGTATTAAAAAATATGTACCAAGAAAAGAAGAAGTGCCAGGATGCCACGGTCGTTTCAATCGAAGGGGAAATAGTGATGGATACATTGGAAATGTAGTTAAAGGCTCAATTTCCCATAATGATACCCGTGGCTGTCTCTCTCCAGCTGTCGATTCATCCCAACCGACCTATGCACAATGGATAAAACAAGATAAACAGGTTAAGAATCTTTTTTTAAAACATTGAATATGATCGGGGTTGCTGTACTACAGGTTGATGAAAAAAAAGGAATACAAAAGTAAACTTTATGAAACAGGATTAGAAATTTCAGTGTTCTTGAAAGGTTTATGCATCAAACGTGGTTTTTGAGAATATCTTCATCTTTACGCAGAATTCACATAACAGGTGTATAATTGCAGCCAAGTACACAAGGCTGCCAGTTGACACCCTTACAAAATGATTATCTTACTTACCTTAACAGACCGCCAATGAGAATTCGGCCACCGAGCAGGATCCATATCACTTATGCTAGTTATTGTACCCATGTACCTGCAAAACAAGGTGACTTGTTCATAAGTAAAAGTAACATAGGATGGTTCCACAATATCAAAGTATAATTAATATTTTGCCCTCAATTTCTGCTGCATAATCGAAAATAAACTTAACTCTTTAGACAATATAGGGGCAGATGCCATATCAATCATTCTTTTAATAAAAATGCAATTTTCAAAGGCATAAATCATGTCATAAACATTTATGATTAATTATTATCCTTGAAAAATACTATTGAATGATATATTTTATAACAATAAATCCAGTTATTAGTAAACTTGCTTACTTAAAGAGTATAGATGCAGATATCATATCAACCTCACGATACATTGGCAATTTTAAAAGGTACAGCTTCTGTCATGCACAACTATAAATATTTCCATGATAATCGCCGCAAAATTACGTCTACAACTTAAAACAAAATCAATATATGCTTAAGAAAAGATAATTGATGGCAATAAGTACCTGCGCACACTTGATTCTTCAGTCTCAAAAAGCATCCTGAAACGCATACCAACAGAAACACGTGTATGGTACACAGCTTTGATATATTTTGAAAGTGGTATGACAAACTCGGATGGACTAGCCCTGCCCATGAAGTAGGTTTCAAAAGATGTGTTAGAATCTGTAATAAATAAGTATCAAAAGTAGAAATTTAAAAAACACAACCTTGGATTATAGAACACGGTGAAACAGCTATTAGTTGCTGCAGCATGAGCTGCAGCCGCAAGAAGTCCAATGTGCATGCTATCACTGGAAAGAACTGATGATGGCATAACAGTTTGTGGCCGACTGGCACGACGTATTCCCAAAAGTAGCTGATTTTTTTCATTCCTATCGATGAAAATACAGATAAAAACAATGAACAGGCAGTTTGCAGCATCCAAGGGGAATATTCAGAAAGGTGAAACGAAACGAATACCAAATGAAAAGCACAGAATCTCCAGCTACAAGTCTTTTGGCACTAACAAATACACTCCACCCAGTGGTAAGAAGGTGCCGTTTTGGCTGTCCTGAAATGATAAAGAAGTAATACACATCATATCACGCGTATAATACAATCAAGTTAACAGAAGCTCCAATTTAAAAACAAATAAATATTCCACCTAGTGTTATGTTTCTGGTTTATAATGGAAAAAACATCAACTTTGAACCATGAAAAAAGGAAAATTTCACTATTCATTATAGTAAATCTGTTTACAATCGAAACACCAATTTTGAACCAAGAAAAAGGGCAAATTCACTATTCACTATTGTAAATTAAAACAAGGGGTAGAAAACCAAAAGGTTCTTTTCAAGTAAGTAGTTATTACAATTTACAACAGATAGCAGTTTTCTTTCCTTAAATAATATAAATTACATGCAAGATGCAACTAAACACATGAGATAATTGATACAAAGAAATTCCGCTGAAAAGGTGCGAAACAAAACTTAACATTACTAGCAAAGAAAAGAAGACCACTGAACACCAAACTTTTAGATTCATGTACAGAAGCAGATGCTCCTTACAAAAGGTAATTTGACCAGACTTTTGGAACCTCCTTTGCAAAAGTCAATGCTACTTGGCAAAGGTAATTTTGACTTGCAACTATGTTTGTAAATTGTTTAGTTTTGAAGATTTGGATAACAGTGCATGCAGTTGAAGTAATATACAGAACCATTTCACTTCCCTATCAGATAAGATTCAGTTAGAATGATTCTAAAGTTGTTTATATCTTCTCAATAAGATAGTGAAAAGTAAATAGCCCTAAAAGACTAATTTCCTATTAGCATATTAGTTTGATTAAAAACCATGTCCAGGCCCCTTATGTTTGGGTATTATTTATTGTAGAAAATATTTCTGATATAATTCAAAATTGTAAATAGAGTTCAGACGCTAATATGTTTATACAGACTACTCTATAGACCTAAGGGCCTTATTAATGGGCCGAATACAATTATTACACATAATTACATAATATACGCTATTTACAACATTCATGTTACACAAACTTGAGAGATCTAATAAATACACTACCTCATTTGCTCATAATAATTTAATTGATATTCGATGTAGCAGATGACAGCCACTACATAGTCAAAATTTTAAGGACAGTTGATAATGAGCAAGTGTTTGATACCGATATTTTAGCAACAAATCTAATAAATCTACGTGTAGTGCTAGGTGTATTGATTTTTTTGGAAAGGGAGTGTGTGCGAGTTGTTTATTTCAAAGAATAGATTGGATCCAACCAACTGCACTTTTTACGTTATAACTAGGAAAATGTGCATGATCCGGCGAATGACTTATTACTAAATTAAGAAAAAAATAGTTAAGAACTATAACATTTCGTGATTCATTGGTAAATCTACTTTGATTCTCTATCAACCAATAATTTTGGAATATTACCACGGTTAAAGCTAACCCGTTTGAAGTTTAGACGCAGTGTAGTATTCTTTGGACCACTATGTTAATACGGAAAATGGAATTTTTTTCGATATAGAACACTCATGTCGATAAAATGACTTAAAAATTCTCTTTACGATGATAAATTGTAAATTTTATAGAATGCGCAATTGATGACCTATGTATAAATTAATCAGAATTCTTTGGACTTGCAGAAAAGAAAAAAATTACTGACAATTACTTGTTAAAAATGTAGTTTTGAAGCTAAGAACTTTCAAATACATTCACAATATTCATTATAGGCATAAAAGAAAATTGCTAACAAGTACTAATTTATATGCAACTGATTTTTATTCTAATTCTAATTCTAAGGCATGAGGAAAAAGCAGGTTTCCTATATATTCAAGTCACTAATGATATGCTAAACACCGATGACTACTAAATTGCCTTAATTAATTGCACATCGGGATTCTAGCAAAGATCTCCTTCTAAATTTGAGAATCTTAGTCTACAACTAACATTTAACTAAGCTGCAATAGGAATGCATAAGCAAATCTCGCCGCCACATCTCGAGTGAAGTAACAACTCAAAATGAAAAACAAATTGACAACATAACGCAGCCTGTGATAAATCGCCACTGCACTACACATGCATAAATTAACAAACACGAATGGAAATCCCTAGCAAAGAATTCAACATAATAAAAATAGAGTCAACAAAGAATTAGAAACTCACCCCGAAAAATATGACGAAACTTCCACTCAGCATCATGGAGATCCCTAGCAATTAGTTCTTGTGCAGGAGGCTGCAGTGAGAAATCCTATACAGCCCAAAATAGAATAGAAATGTATCCATATCAAACAAGAATCAAACAGAAATAAAAATAATTAAGGATACTACCAATGGAGGAAAAACTTTCTCAGCTGCACGACGAGGAACAGAGAACCCTCCATGTGTGCTGGTATCACTCGCTGTCAATGTCTTGCAAAAATAATTCGAGGGCTGCTTACTTGGAATCCCCAATTCCATAGGAAGAAACGTATCTTTCTGCTCTTGCTACAACCACAATTACAAACACATTTTCAACAAAATCTCGCATTACAAACAAAACAAGCTGTCATCAAAGAATAAAAAGATACCGGAGTCAACGGCTGTAGCGTCATTTGAGCATACACTTCATCAGTTTCAACATCTGCCTGAAAATTAACACATGATCTAGTTGACTAAGCTCACTTTCATGAGATAAAACAAACTTAACTATCATAATTCATAAGTCATAACTTGATGTAAGAATACAAGACTCACATGCATTGTAACATTATGAAGTTGGCATATCAACTGAGGCGGCAAGCTCGGGTAATTTGGTATTTGACCATCAATTTCTCTGTTGGTTGTGGCAGCAACCTACAATCATTTTTCATCAAAAGCTCAGCTCAACTTCCAATGACAAAAAATGAAAAGAAAAAAAACAACCAAATTCTAACTAGATAGAGTCTCTTTCAATCCAAAATTGAAACAATAAGGAGTATAAAAAAAGCACCTGCTCACTATGACCTTGAGGGAAGTAAACCACACGAGTCCCTGCAGTTGGTAGGGACACCAATGGACCCGCACATGCATGCCATAGCTCAGAATTCAAACACTTCTTCTCCCCTCCTACATTATAATTCCACACATCATCAAATTATCTCAATCAAAAAAGGAAACAACAATGAATGTTGAAGAATAAACAAAAGGAGTTTTTGAAAGTGACACACACTATTCATCACATATACTATTTATGATTTATCGACATGTATATAATAACTTGAAATTGAAGCCCCCACAACAAAGAGCTCAGAATAGGGAGAAAAATATAATTTTTTTAAGGGAGAAAATTGAGTTGATACCTTCATGTCCTTGCTGACTCATTCCTGATGTTGAAAGCTTCATAAGAAGCTTTATTACCCTTTTTTCTCCTCTTTTTAAAGACACAAAATTTAGCAATTACACAAACACATGGAACCCTAGCTTAGAGTCCCCATCCTCAATTTCCTCAAAACCATTATTACATTCACTCATACCACCCTCCCACTTTCCAATGCACTCCATCCCCACACACAAAAAAAAAAACACTAATTTCTAGTAAAATCAAACATTACCCAAAAGAACCAACAAGATGGGATCCATTAATAAGTGCAAAATGATGAAGAAACTAAAGAACCCCACCAAACCAAAAAGAAGAAGAAAAAAAAGTGAGGACCCTGCTTTGAAACTTAAAGGGTTTGTAGAAGATGAAGAAAAAGAAGAAGCAGGGTCAATTGTTTATGCTAAATAGTATCAAGCAAATCGATGAGCCTTATGACCAAAAAGTGGAACCCAAATGAAACCAAGCTTCAACATCATCAATACCAACAAAAAAGGTGACACTTTGTTCGAGATCGCCATGAAAGTAACAGAAGAGAATGAATTATATGAATATATTATGAATGTGAATGACTGAAGCAGCAAAAAAAATGAACAAGTGATGAAGTAAAGTGTTTTTTTTTGTGGCCAATCACTTTCTGATTGAGACACAAGTGAGGGATTTTTGGGTTTGAAATGCACAGTAAAGAAAGAGAAAAAAAAAAAGTTAAAGGAAGAGTCTTTGCCATTTATAAAGGGGGGTCCCGACACAAATGGGACATGGGTGCAGAGGTGAGAAGAGAGAGAAAGTATGTGTTGGGATGGATAAATATGGACCGTTGGATTTTCCGTACGTGTGAATCTTGACGGTTGGTTTTTAGTTGATTTGACAGGAAGCATGTGCCACCATCCTTCAGTGGTCGTTGTCAGAGTACGGAGTATTTGTTAGGAAAATTGTAAATTATTGTTCATATACTTTCGCAATTGATTCATCTGTAAAAATATTAAATTATTTTAAATTAAATGGTTTTTTTTTATTTTTATGTTTTTTAATAATATTTTAATATATTATTTATAAATTTTAATTAAATTAATAAATATTAATATTATTAAATTAAATAATATATCTCAAATTTAAATTTAAAATCTCTTAATAGTTATTCTTTTATTTTTCCAATAAAAATAATAATATGTCAATATATTAAATAAATGATCGGTTTTACAAATAGAATTATGTCTATTAAAAAAAATAAGTGTTCACGTAGCAATATTGAAGGAGGTTCTTCACCATAGGTGAAATTCACATTTCTTTTCCTTCTTGTCACAAAAATTGGGTTAGAATTTTAGAAAAATATTTTAGTGGACATAACATTTTTAACATAAGATTTAGATAAATAAAAATATATATCATTTGAAAAATATATTATTTAATTTTTTTTCTATTTTTATTTTTAAATTTATTTTTATGAGTATGTTCAAATCTTTTTCACGGTACAAAATGTTTCTCAAAATTATAAATTTATTTGGTCCTAACAACTGTGATGTGTGTATGTGTTATAAAATTTTTGTACTTAAAAATAATATCCATTCATTCATATTAAATTAGTACACTATCGAAAACAATACAAATACAAAATTATTTAAATATGAAAATGATGAATCTGCGATCAAATTCACAACAACCAAGTTAATAGTATTAAACAGCAAAATATTTATAAATTTGACAAAATTAAAGTGACTAAAATACACATGCATTCAGATCTGCAAAGTTGAGAATGCTAAAGTCATTGATCAAATTCGTCTGATTTGAATCGAAATTAATATGTCAAACTGAATAAAATGAACATCGCACTGAGACGGAAAAACAAAACAATGTTGCACGTAATTGGCAAGATAGCTAAAAAAATACAAAAAAATAGATTGGTATAAAAATCACTTATTTGTATAAAAAAAATAGAGAAAAAAGTATATAAAAGAGTGATTTCGAACAAAAAAATAATCTCAAATCACTTCTCTTCTATGATCAAGATGAAGAAGAAAGAGAAGAGAAACAAAAGTGTGGCGGCTAAGTTTTCATTATTTTTGTGTTATAAATTATGAAAATCTAAAATTTCACACACTAAATTATATTCAATAATTATAACTCTATTTGACAATCTAAAATTAGTCTTCACTCAAGAGATATTAATATTTTCAATACAAGATATGTATACTAGCTATTCATTATGACACTTTAATTATTCTTAGTTCTTTTGTAAAAAAAGATATATATGTAAAAAAGTGTTTATGTTTCGAATTTAATAATTAGTTATAGTATAAATAAGTTTTAGATAAACAATGAGAAGTGAACAATGGTGAAGAAAAGGTATAGATATAAAAGATGAGATTGTTAATCGATAGTACACCATTAACCTCCGCAAACTTCTCCATGGTTGCACCTTTAAGAAAAAGGCTCCAAAAGCTATCAAGAAAATGCATAAGTTTGCCAAGAAAAGCCATGGTGACTCAAAATTTGAGGGTTGACGTTTAACTCAACAAAGTTTTCTAGAGCCAAGGAATCAGAAGTGTCCCCAAGAGGGTTAGGGTACACAATAATTTACCGCAAGAGAATGATAATGAAGATGCCAAGGAAGAACCATACTACCTTGTTATCGTTTCTTTTTGTGAAGGGTTGTGCACCAAGAGCATAGATAATAAGGATTGATTTATGATATATATCTATTTCAAGACTTGAGAACCATATATTTAGTTTGTATGTGTTAATTTTTTTTTTTTTTTTTATAAAAGAGGAAATAAATTTACATATAAATTGCAAAAATAATACTTTTTTATTTATATGTATCTACTGAATATCTATTTAGCATATATCCATGCGAATATAGATGGAACACAAACATCATTTTTATTCCCAAAAACAGATTATTGATATATTTGTCCGATTGCCATCTATAATATTAGTTGATAGGTTAATCATATTTTTTATTTCCAGTGGTTTATCGTACTTTACTAAATTAAATTTCTCTAGTATAGTATAAAATTGTAATAGTACACATCTTCCCTTTTTATTTAAGTGGATAACTCAAAGCATTAAAAAATAAATTTAAGCTTTAGAATTATACACAAAATTAATATAACTTTGATATTGTTTGACTTGACATTTCTATGATAATTTTTATTTGAATTTGGGATTTTTTACTTTACATATGTGAGCTTATTAAGGGTGTTTTGTCATTGTGTAACAGACCATAAAAAATAAAAATAAAAGACTTGTATTCTAACATGGTTGTCAATTCTTGGTCATCCAAGTTCATGAGATCACATGTGTGAATTTATTAATGGTTTTTATCGCTTCATAGGTCTATTTAGTTTAAATAAAAAGTCTTTTGTTTGTTTTTGAAGTTCAAACTACCACATACATTGTATTCACTATACTTTAAGTTTGTAAAGAAAATAGGAAAAATAATAATATTGTTTTATACAAATCCCTTAAAACAAATAATAAATTTAGTAAAATAAAGTCACACTTTTATATTTAAAAATTATATATATATATATAAAATACAATTTTTCTTATTTTCTCTCTCCTCTCATTTGTATTTCTAGAAGGGGATGAGAATTGATAAAATCCTCTTGAGAATTATTTTAAGATAGTAATTTCAAACATTCAACATTGTACTTACCATATGCATCCACATATGAAATAAAATTTACTTTCTTGCAGCCATATTGATACTCTTTTCTAAAAGAAAAATCATTATATGAAAAATATATTATATCAACGTGGAATTAATTTATTAAATTTATTAAAAAAATGTCTTTAAGTCATAACTCAATTAGCAAATGTCGATATTATTAGACTAAAATTCATACCTAATATCTTATAAGTATATGTAATTTTACTGTGTTATTTATCATCTCGTTAAGAAAAATACTAAAACAACACTTAATTTTAATACTAAATTTCGCCTAAATACAATGGTTTAAATAATATATATATATATATATATATATATATATAATTGATTTATGAATCAAGTATCTTTTTTATTTTGGACTAAGGCACTATATTTTTATTATAAATTTGTTTATATATAAAAATAAGTAAAATTATTTATTAGAATTTGAATTGAGTTCTACGTAACTCAACAAAATCGAATTATGGAGTAAAGATTATTCATCACTTGTAAACACTTTTTCACGATTTATTTTATTTAATATAACACACTTAATAATAATTTAATAATTATAAGGGGTGTAATTCTTTTTTTTTCTCTCTGTCTTCTTTTCTCTTACGAATTAGCCATGTTTAATATATACAAGAACCACTTTTGACGGTGCAAATATACATCAGATGATATTGTTCTATATAGCACAATTTTAAAACAAAATATAAATTAAAATAAGCATCTACGTAAACAAAACCGAGTTATAAGCTTTGGCAACTCAATGGAAGCATATATATAAATAACTAACAACAAAGATAAACTGATTGAAAATATTTGATATATCACCAGTTCCACAGATAACTAAAAAGAAAATAAAACAGCATGATGAGAACATGTGAAAAGGTGATACATATAATATTATTGTAAGACAAAAACAGAAGAAATGAAACAGATTTTATTCAAACAATATAAAAAAGACAGAATGGAAAAACACTCAAGAGTGTTTTGGTTGAGTGCCAATGGAGTGGTCAGTTTGCATGACATTCAGATCCATTGGAAGAGAAGAAGACAGCATTTGATCATTGATCTGAGTTTGAGTGGGAGCCACAACAGCAGATCCTGAAGGCACAAAAGCATTAAGGTTGGTAGATTGAGGTGCAACATTAGTAGGGATGATGAGACCACCATAAGTTGGGTCATCATCTTCAAATTCTCGAATATTTCCATTAATTTCAATCATACGATGAAACTCAAAATTCTTAACAAGAGCAATGGAAACCAAAACAGCACCAGCAGATATAACCCTCCCTCCAATAACACCACCAAACAATTGTCTACGAGTTCCATCAAGAAAAATAGAAAAAGAAGAACATGGTGGGTTGGTGATGAATCGAGGAGGAACACGTCCACCACAATTGGGATTAACATAAGTACCAGATAGAGATAACATATTGAATGGTCCTTGAAGAGGGAAAGAAGGTGAACGAGTCACTGGATGGAGAAGAGTAACATCAGTAACAGGACCAACACCACTTAAAACAATGATACCAGCTTGATGAAAACGAGCCAAGTTGATGAGAGTCTCCACAACATCTTCTCCAGGAGATACCTCAATTATAATTGGTTCAATGAATCTGTCAATGTTTTCATTCACAATCACAGGTGGTTTAGGATTGTTCTTAGAGCCACTTGGTTTCTTGGAGGAGGATCCAATTAAATTTTCATTGTTGGTGGTGTGAGAATCCATGTGCACTCTCTTTGGTGGAGGAGCTGATGGGCGATTGGTTTTTGTAGTTTGAAGAGAGCCAAAATGGAGTATTTTTGTTGTCTGCCTTTGTTGGAGATATATATGTTTTTGTTTTAAGGAAATAATACTTTTGTTGATGTGGACCCTACCTATTGAATCCACGTTGAATTCAAATTTTCCTTCTGGATTACTCTGACTACAGCTACTAAGTTCAAACAGACAAATATGTTAACTCACGTGTTACACCACATTTCTTTAACAATTAAAAAATTTAATTTTATAATCAAAATATATTGAAATTTATTTTTTTTTATATATAAAATATCTGATTTTGGTTCCTTTAACCAGTACTAATTATATATAAAAGAAAGTGTGTGTGTAAATATATGTAAAAGTGGTCTTTTTTATTTGGCAATTTATGACAATTGTTGGTGGACCTTAATTGTGGAATAATTTCCATAATGTGTATTTGCCTTTTTTATCTTCTCACGAGAATATTAATGATCCAGTAGTCTACTTATTATTATTTTTTTTACAAGAAATTGAATGTCACGTGTTTTTTATATAATTGTATTATTTGAATGCATTAAATTTATATAATTTTAAATGCATTTTTTTTCTTTTTATTTTAGTCTTTTTATTTTTAAAATTAATTTATTGTCATCTTATTAATTAATTTTTGAATTATTTGGATCTCGATCTTTTCAAATAATGCAACACTTTAATTAATGACATAACACGGAGAACTTATATTACATTTGTGAGTTGTATAAAATATTTTTTATGTCATTATTGTTATAATAATTTTATTTATATATTAAATTATTTAAAAATTTAAAATATTTAAATAAAAAATATAAATTTATTTACTTTATTTAACTTTTTTTAACAAATTTAAGATTTTAAAATATTTTTACCAAATACTTAAAAGTTTATTTATTTTATTTTTAGTATGTAAGTTTATTAATTTTGATATTATTTAATATTTATTTTATTTATACATTCAATATGAAAAATACATTTATTTTATTTTAATTATAAATTAAAATATTTAAAATTAAAATATTTAAAATTAAAATAAAATCTTAAAATATTTTAAAAAATATTTAAAATTTATTTACAATAATTTAAAATATTTAAATAAAAAATATTGAATTTTTTTATTTATTTTTAATATTTTAATATATAAATAAAATAATTTTTTTTAATATTCTAATATATAAAAAATAACTAAAACAATAATTACATAAAAAATATTTTATCCAACTCCCAAATATCATTTAAATGACATGGCATTAATAAGAGTGTCACATCATCAAACATGAAAATGGTGGGGATCAAAAAACTATCAAGAAAATAGTTAGAGACTAAAAAACCTATTTTAAAAATAAAAATATTAAAAGTTTATTTTGATCAGACATTAAACCATTTATATATATTTTTTTAAGTAAAATGAAATTTATATGTTGTATTCTCTTTTTTTGTGTCTTTTATATGTCTATTTTTTTTTTAATTCTTAATATAAGGTATGTATAGACTACTAAATAATTCAAAGTAATTAAAAAGTTGCAGCTTTCATAAACTTAAATACTCAATAATAAAATAAAAAGTACAGAAAAATATAACAATTTAAACGTGACTTTTTCTGTATACAGAATGTTGTAAATAAAAATACATACTTAACTAAGAGTATGTATAACTAATCACGAGAAATAAAATTATTACAAAAATTATTGATCTTATAATCAAGAATTTATATAATAAGTGATAAAGAATAAAATAAATAGATAAATTAATGAATTAAAATTTACTCTACAATTGTTTTTAATCATTTGCTATGCAATTTTTAAAACATAAAACCAAATTGGATTTAAAACATAAAACCAAATTAGATTTAAAACATATATAAAACTAATATAAGAGTTATCTTATATTTACCTAATGAATTTGATTCGGTAGCAGCATAAGTAATTTTTGAACAAGAGGTGAAATGGTAGAGAAAAATAAATAGAGATATAAAATTGATATGTAATATTAAGTTTTAAAAAGTTCAGCACTTCAAAATTAATTTTTATTTTACAGAACACTTGAAAATTAGTTACCAAAATAAAAATATTGATTGCAATATTATATTTTTTTTAAAGATTGTGATTCAATGAATGTACATTTATTACAAATTACAAAACTGTTAAAAATTTTAAATTTATTTTACAATCAACAATTGCAACTCTATATTAGATTCTAAAATGTATTTTCCTTCTAGAGATATAATTTTTTTTTTAAATTACTGTATTCTTCAAGATAAGCATACTACCTATTTATATTATGACACTTTTATTCACTCTTTGTTCTTTGTATTCCATCTCTTTCGCAGATGTCATTTTAATAAACAATTATATAAAATGAATATTATTATCAATTTTTAATTTAATTTTAATTATTGTTTTTCAATTCTATATTTTAATTATTACTATATACGGTAATTTCAAAGCTATCACGCTATTTTGCATTATATACATTAATTTCAAAAACTTTCAAACTATTTTGCATTTGTCATTATGGGAATAACATACCAATATTTCTAGAAAAATTATTTGATAAAATGACTATTTTCTTTCTTTTTAATATGTATAAAATAAGCAAAAATAACAATTATTGTAAGTTAGAAGAAGTAATAAAAAATTTGCAAAATTTATTAAAAATGTATTATTGAATCTAGCAAGTATATGGTGTGTTTATAAAAACAACAACTATACGCTACGCTAAAAATTGCCTTTTACAACGCTTTTTTTAAGTTCTTTACAGCGCTTTTAAGCGCTCTAGTATCTAGTGTTGTTAAAGGATACAATAGCGCTATTGAAAATATAAAAAAGCGATGTAATAAGTCTCATATATAGCGCGCTTCTTATATAAAATTTACAACATTTTTTCAAAAGAGCGTTGTAATAGGTCCCATATATAATGTGCTTCTTATATTAGATTTACAACGCTTTTTCAAAAGAGCACTGTAATAGGTCCCATATATAGCGCGCTTCTTATATTAGATTTTCAACGCTTTTTCAAAATAGCGTTGTAATAGGTCCTATATATAGCGCACTTCTTATATTAAATTTACAGCGCTTTTTCAAAAAAGCGTTGTAATAGGTCTCATATATAGCGCGCTTCTTATATTAGATTTACAGCGCTTTTTCAAAAAAGTCATGTAATAGGTCTCATATATAGCGCATTCTTATATTAGATTTACAATGCTTTTTCAAAATAGCACTATAAGGGTCCCATATATAGTTATTTAACTTAGATTTACAATGCTTTTTCAAAGTGTTGTAAAAGGACTTAAACCAAAGCGTTGTAAAACGTTTAAAAGAGATCTGTATAAAGATTTTTTATGGCATTTTTTAAAGAAGCGTTGTTTTTTATTACATATTATAAACATCAAATATCACATTCAGATTCTTCTTTTCAACATTAAAATTCACATCATTGTTGCTCTTCATATTCATCTTTGTTGTTGTGTCAAGACACGGCCCAAATCGAGCAAGGTGTGGTTGACTTATTTTAGGAAGAGCAACTGATTTTCCTCGATCTAGTTTTTGCATTTTGGAAGGTTTATTTTTACCACAGACTTGCACCTACGGTGCATCAGATTTATTTTTTGTTTGAATTTGAAAAAAAATGAGGTTGATTAGTTTGTTACTTATTATAGTAAGCTAATCATTTCATATACATGAACTGATGCATATGTCAAACCTTTTCTAATGCCTTTTTTGGTGAAGTGACAGACTCGCTGCGAAAGATCTTATCATCATTCCTTTTAGCAACATTCTAAATAAATGTGAAATATAAAAGTGGAAAAATTAGCAATTACATATAATCAATCATAATCATACAACTAAACATACATAGCAATTAAAACATACTTCATGGTCAGTGCCAACAAGATGTTTTGGCCATGCCACATAGCTACCTATTGCTTCTCCAAAAAGTTTCATATCTATGTCGTTGTCGGGGATAGGCAACGGTGCAAGTGGTTCTAAAGCCACCACAAGTGACACTTTAACATGGTCAGCACTGACATCTTTGTTGTGCAATACTTCTCCCAAAGTATTATACAATGTTCCTTTCCCAACCATGCGGGTAGGGAAGACAAGTATAGGCAGCAACGTGAAACACCCTAAATTAAATCAACGGTTATTACATAAGTATGTGAAACAATTAGGTTGAATGAATTTCTTATTTCGTTAAGTAATTAATTACCATCGGTAGACTTTTATGACCAATGTTGCAACTTTCATCTTCACTTTCTATTTGCATTTCACGTTGAAGTTGCTTTTCCTTATCTTTTTTAACCAAGTATGCAACTTGCTCTGATAGGGTTTTCAATGCTTCTAATACTTGATCATTTAAGGGATTTGTGTGCTTCTCATGTCAAAAATAACTTTTGGGAGTCACACCAAATCCCTTACCCCTCACACGGCCAGAATATTCAGGAACATTGAATACCTTGCTGAGAATGTCCCTGCAGCTAACTTCTTTATTTCCATCTTGATTTTCAAGACATTGTTCCAAATTTTCCTAAAATACATGTAGTATTAAAAAGATAAGTTCAACATCATTTTTTAAGAGGCAATATTAAAAAATATTAAAGTGATAATATACTTACACATTCTTGAACAACTTGTTGAACATTTTCGTTATCCACTATTCCATCTTTATTTACGCGAGCCTCCTTCCCCAAGATATGACGACCCAATAGTTGATTGGATTTTGTCTCTTGCAGCTGTTCGTTAAGACATAAACAAAATATTAGTTATAAACTATAGTTTATAATCTAGCTACCACAATGTATAAAAGTGATGTTTAGTTACAATTTTTTGCTTTAAATGCGCATACCCCATACGCGATCTTTTGTATGGATGCATTGGGTTTTTTGCTCACTCCCGATTTGCTGTACTTATATTCTATATATAAATTAAAAAAATAACGATCGTATAAAAAATATAAGACAAGAATATGAATAAAACACACATACTAATAAAAAAAATATTACCACAAATGTGGGGTCTGAGGGTTTAGCAACAAAAGAGGTCCATTCTTCAGGTGTTATGTAGTGTTTGTAAATGTTTGGAGCTTCAACATTCACATTTTCACACTTGTCTCTTAGGTAACAATTCGACAGATGAGATCTAAATCCTCTGAATTTTACCGGCAACTCTAAGTACCTAATTTTTACACACATCTTCAATGTTAAAAGCGCTCTGAAAACCAAATAAATAAAGAGTTTGAATAAAAGTATTTCAACGGAAAAAATTATAATTAAGTAACAAAAAAGTGGAGTAAAAAAGTTAATTACTTGTACATCACTCCACAGTATATCTTTAGCATCCTTCAATGCTTTGTCTCTCCAGTCATCGATTGTTATTGGGATATTTTGGCAAACAACAACATCGATGTAGCTTACCATCATTGAACTGTTGGACTCAATCGGCTGACCACTTTCATTCCATCCCACCTAATAAACTCATAGCTAGAGTGTAAGTGATTGCTTTCAAAAAAGGAAAAAAATAAAATCTAAACAAAAGTATAGTAAATATACCTCAAATTTTATTCCAGCACTTCTTGCTATAATGACTTTTTGCATTATAGTTGCCCCACACTTTACTTTGCCTTCATAGCCTTTAGCGTTGACAGCTTCATTGTTTACAAATTCGTCGTTTTGACGACCTAAATCGTTGTTTGAATCCATTTATCTACACATTTCACACAGTATAAGTTTAACATGCAGTTTAGTAACAACAACAGATTGAATAAATACAACATGCACTATAAGTTTAGTGACAATGAGATATGAATAACAATACCTGTAGTTTATGGTTACGACGTCGCAGAAATACAAATAGAAATGTCTTATGCAACAAAAAGATAACATTAGGGTTCCATAGAGCGCTTTAAAAAACTGAATAAAAATCGCCTTAAAAACCTTTATGGTCATAGAGATAGAACTTAGTGAAAATTGAGAATAATGAAAATAGATAGTACGTAATGAATATGGACAGAGAGAAGGGTTCGCACTAGGGAGAATGGTTCGTACGTATATAGAGAATGGTTCGTATAGAGAGTACGTAATGAATAAGGGTTGCACACTGCCAAGTTCGTAAGAGATGAGAATATACGTAATGAAGAAGAAAATGAAGAGGTTGTTTCTTATATTATCAGTTTACATAATATTATAAAAAAACCCTTTTACAACGCTTTTCCAAAGAGCGCTTTAAAAGACTATATAAAAAGCGCCTTAAATAGTATTTTACAGTTCTTATATACATACTATATAAAAGGCGCTACATGAGCATTTTACAACGCTTTTTACACATAAGCGTTGTAAATGTTTTTTACTTGTATTTTATTTTGCATTTTATAGCGCTTTTTCCCATAAGCGCTGTAACTGTTTTGTCTCTTGTATTTGTAATTTATTTTTTTGAAACCATTTACAGCGTTTATGGACAAAAGTGTTGTAACTGTTTTGTATTTGTATTTTATGTTGCATTTTATAGCGCTTTTTCCTATAAACGTTGTAAATGTTTTGTCTATTGTAATTGTAATTTTTTTTAAAACCATTTATAGCGCTTATGGGCAAAAGCGTTGTAAATGTTTTGTATTTGTATTTTATTTTGCATTTTACAGCGCTTTTTCCTATAAGCGCTGTAAATGTTTTGTCTCTTGTAATTGTAATTTATTTTTTTGAAACCATTTACAGCGTTATGATATAATATCCATACTCATGGATACCAAATGGTTCATATCAACTTATATGATGAGTTCAAATTATAGTTAAAAAAATTATCAAATTGTCATCTCTAAAATAATTAAATAATATAACTAAAAAAATTATATGATGAATTATATAAGCATAAAATCAAATACTCAGTTCTGGCAGGTCAAGTTACATGAAATTTTACACAATGAGTACAAATCATTACATGACTTATATAAAACACATAAACACACTTAAGATGCCATTCATCTTTTCGTGGTGGGACTCACATTTGTTTGTCCATTAACGATATGAAACGATGAATTAATCCAAATTCCCTCATCATGATCATCTCTAAGATATAAACCATCATCACTTGAATCAATTTCACATGGTTGTGATGTTGCAAAGAATATATCATTACCAACATCTTCAACGTTGTTGTTATCATCACTCATTTTATTGGTCGATAGGACAACAGACCATTTATCATCAACGGGATCAGTGACATAAAACACTTGTTGAGCTTGCGACGCTAAAATAAAAGGCTCATCTTTGTATCCCACCCTACTAAAATCGACAAGCAAGAACCTTGACTCATCAATCCGAACACCATTATTATTATCGACCCACTTGCAACCAAATATGGGAACACGAAACATTGTGTAATCCAACTCCCATATGTGCTCGATAACCCCAAAATATGATAAATTTGCATATATTGGGTTTTTGTCTTTTGCACTTGAGATATGCATCGCTTCAGCTACTAGAGTGACTCCACTATTTTGTATAGTGGTTTGCTCATCTTATTTTGTGGTATAAAATGTATAGCCGTTAATTACATAACCGGTGTAAGAAAAGACATGTAAACTCGGGCAATTTGCTAGCCAGCTCAATCTCTCTGAAATTGAAGAGAGGTCTATATCAAACTTTGAGCTAATGTGATCTTTTAGCCAAGGGATAAAATTTCTATTGTGCTCTCGTGTTATCCAATTTTTATTCCTGTTCATGTTCAAACTAGATAACTGATCCATGTGTATTGTAACATACGGTTGAACCTCATCATCATTGTGCAGAACATACAATTGTGCCTGCTCCCATTCTGTTCTTGATATAATCATTACTCTATTTCCAATTATCCATTCTCCTGTAATTCTTCCCGAATGACGAGACATAGGAAGTCCTATGGATTCAACATTGGATAGATATTCAGTACAAAATTCAGCAACTTCTTCGACAATGTACCGTTCAGCAATACATCCTTCTGGTCGACTTCTACTATTTACGTACCCTTTTAATATTTTCATATATCGTTCTATCGGATACATCCATCTCATGTAAGCTGATCCACAAAGTTGTGTCTCCTTAACAAGATGAACAATAAGGTGAACCATTATATTAAAAAACGAGGGTGGGAAATACATTTCAAGCTCACACAAAGTAACAACAATTTCCCTCTGCAATGTCGGTAATTTCTGAGGATCGATCACTTTACTACAAATTTCCTTAAAGAAGAAACATAATTTAGTTATGGCTCGTCGAACTTTTTCAGGTAAAATGGAACTTATACCTATTGGTAGCAAATGCTCCATTAGAACATGACAATCATGAGTCTTTAAACCATTTAACTTGAGGTATTGCATACAACTAAAATTTTTATGTTTGAACTGTATCCTTCTGGAACTTTAACTTCGTGTAGAAATTTACATAAAACAATTTTTTCCTTTCTAGATAGAGTATGAGCGGCTGGAGGTAGATATGTGTGATTTCCTTTCTTTACGAGACCCAATTCATTTCTTATTCCCATATCGACCAAATTCAATCTTGCATTGATGTTATCCTTAGACTTTCCCAGAACACTGAGTAACGTACCAATAACACTATCAAAGACATTTTTTTCGATATGCATCACATCGAGAAAATGTCTTATATACAATGACTTCCAATATGGCAATTCAAAGAAAACTGACTTTTTCTTCCACCCAGTTTTGACAAGCTCTCCCGCAAATGGTTTGCCAAATTAATTGGTCAAACCTTGTACTTTTTCCAGTATTTGATATCCCGTCGGTGCTTTTGGAGCAGTACATTCCTCCGATTTTCCATTGAATGCATTTATCCACCCACGATAATGATGACTAAAAGGTAAAAATCTATGATGTCCAAGAAAGACGTTCTTCTTACAATGTTTCAACCGCATCTAATCAGTACTCTATTCACATATAGGACATGCACACTGACCTTTAATGCTATACCCTGATAAATTACCATATGCTGGAAAATCATTAATTGTGCCAAACAACATAGCCCTCAAATTGAAATATTCTTTCTTATACCCATCATAAACTTCCACACTTGACTCCCATAACTTTTTTAAATCTTCAATTAAAGGAGCCAAGTAAACGTTGATATCATTCCCCGGTTGTTTGGGTCCATAAATTAACAGAGACAACATCATAAACTTACGCTTCATACACAACCATGGAGGTAGGTTATAAATCAACAAAATCACAGGCCACGTGTTGTGTGATATGCTTTGAAGACCATGTGGATTCATTCCATCAGTAGAAAGTGCAAGTCGTAGATTTCTTAACTCTCTACCAAAATCAGGATACTCGTGATCAATTTTTGCCTATTGTGGAGAATCTGAAGGGTGTCGTAACTTTCCATCTCTAATTCTTTCATCTGTATGCCATGTCAAATGTTTTAAATCTTATTCACTACGATAGATTCACCTAAATCTTGGTATTATAGGAAAATACCATACGACTTTTGAAGGAGTAGATTCTTTCTTCTTATATCGAGAGACATTGCATTTCAGACACGCCTTTAGTAATTCATATTCGTTTCGAAATAAAATGCAATCGTTAGGACACACATGAATCCTTTCGTAACTCGTGCCAATAGAGCACAAAATTCTTTGTCTCGTAGGCTCGATTGGAAAGTTCATTATCATCTGACAACATATCTTTTAGGAGTGTTAATAATTATGTGAAGCTTTTATTAGACCATCCATTTCTCGCTTTTAAGTTGTACAACTTTAATATCGCCGAAAGTCTTGTGAATTTAGTACAACCATTATATAATGGTTTCTCTGCATCACTCAACAAACTATCAAACATTTTAGGACAATCCCAAAGATCTTCTTCAACTGCTTTTGCAATATCTTCAACTCGGTCCCGCTCATATGTATCTGTGTCAAAATCATTAGAATCATATGTCGCATCACTGCCAAAATAAGTGTTCCCTTTTCTTTTCACCATGTTTTATCCAACATGTATAGCTTTTATCAATTCCATGCCATACTAAATGTCCTTCTAATTCATCTGCTCTAACGCGTTTTCCAAAACAACATTTTAAACAAGGGCAAGTGATTCGATTTGGGTCTTTTGCATTCTTCACTGCAAATTCAACAAACTCCTTCACTGCATTTTCATACTCTTTTGACAATCGATTGGCAGACATCCATTTTCGGTCCATTTTAATTATATGACCTATATGAATGTAGTAAGAACAAATCAATCTATAACAAATTTATCAATCTATAACATTATATATATATATATATGCATACAATATATATATATATATATATATATATATATATATATTTCAAAACATAACATAACATATTGAATATATTTTATATGATTTATCATGTAAGAATTTATGAATGCAGTAGTATATATGAATGCAGTGTTACACAAATTTATCAATCTATAACATCATACAAATCTATAGTATATATAGACTAATATTGAAAAATGGAAACCAAGGTCCAAGGTCATGCATACAAGTTTCATTTCAAAACAGAACAGATCGAGCAAATTTTAAAACATAACAAATTTATCATCTAAAATTTTATATGATTAATCAGGTAACAATTTATCAATTTTAGAGACAATAACAAATTAATATATACAGTACCTGTAGTACAAAAATCACTCAGTAAAAATGAGCGCAAAGTAGAGGAGAAGAAAGTTTGTAATCGGGTTCGAAGGGATAAAACGTATTAAATATGTTTTTATTTATTTATTTATATATATATAACTGCTTGTAATTTTACAACGCTTTTATTCATAAGCGCTGTAAATGACTTTTAAAAATTAAATTTCAAAACATTTACAACATTTACAGCGCTTCTAAACAAAGCGCTTGTGAAAGCGCTGTAAATATAGTGTGTGAGCGCTATATTTTACAGCGCTTTTATCCATAACCGCTGTAGACGGCTTTTAAAAATTAAATTTTAAAACATTTATAGAGTTTACAGCGCTTTTATACAAAGCGCTGTAAATGTAGCATTCTTAACACGCTGTAAACTTTATATGAGAACACTATATTTTACAGCGCTTTCACGCGAATCGCTCTAAAAGCGTTGTAAACATTATGTGAAATCGCTATGACCCTACAACAACGCTTTTCTGTAAATCATAAACCCTTCATGTCCCTACAACAACATTGTTGCTAAAGCGCTTGTCAATAAAGCGCTGTTGTATCATCTGTTATTTTTAAAATATTATACAACAACGCTTTTAGTTATTAAGCGTTTTAAAAATGTGCGCTGTAAAATGTCATTTTTGGCGTAGTGATATATAACTGATAATATAAATAAATTAATTTTACAGATCCAAAACTATTTTTCTATTATGTAAATTAGTAACTAATATTACATCCCTCTAAGTACAACTAGTGTATTAATGTGCGCATCGCGTGATTTTTATCGAAATACAACTATTGTGTTAATGTGCGCATTGCATTATGTATGAATTGAGAAAATCAATGCATAATATGTTATACTATATTTTTATAGTTCATACTTATCTAACAATAATAATCAACCTTACTAAAAAAACAATAATACAAATTATATATATTTTATTAAAAAAACCAATTCATAGCTACCTCCAAGAATTGAGTGAAATATATAGCTCTCAATTATGAACTGGTTGCAATATAGGTACCTTTAAATACATAGTTTTGTTGTAGTGAACAGAAAAATTTAAGAGATCAAGTTGAATGAACAAGTTGAATGAACGCAAATTCACGCTGGACTCAAATCAATTTCGAGAAAAACAAATAAAACCACTATTAACAAAACAAAAATTACTCAAAATAAATCAATAAACTTATAGTATCCATTGTCACATAAAAGCAAACAATAGTAAGATATAATAACAAAGCTTTTGAATAAAAGCGCTGTCATAGAATCAAAATATTTACAACGCTTTTTTTATAAGTGTTGTTATAGGGTCATATAGCATTTTAAGTCTTTTAAAGCGTTTTTTATAAAAGCGTTGTCAAATGGCCATAGTCTTTTAAAGAGTTTTTAAAAAAGGATTCATAGGGTCTTTTTAATTTTTTAAGTATATGCATGTAAACTGGTTTCTTTGCTCTGCGTTTCTTCACTCTCTTTGCGAACCCTCTCTGCACGAACCATCTATGCGTTTCTTCAACTAGCGAACCCTTTCTAATTTCGTCGTCGCATTTCATCTCCGGCGCAAATCTTTCTCCGGCATAACCCATCTCATCTCCGACCATGTAACACGTATCTCGTCTTCGACGCAACCCTTCTTTATGCGACTAGGTCTCGCACACGACTTCACATTCGCATCTCAACATCTCCACCATCATAAGTGTCGCTCTAGAAGTTGAAAGCGGTTTTCAACCGAATTATGTAAGAGCAAATACAAATTTCAACACCCAAGTTGATAGACTATTTCTAGGGTAAAGATGAATTGGGAAAGACACATAAATTTTGTCTCTTGTCTTAGGGTCTATTTCATTCAATTGTTTAGTTCTCATAGTTTTCATTTTAATTGACTTTTCACAACTCTTTTGTATTCTTTATATTCTAATTTTGTTTTGTTTCAATTTATTTTATTTCAACTAACAAATGTCGAAATATCGAAATTATTTCAATTACCATGTTAGTCCCTCAAATATTTTGAATTACTAAAGTTTATGGTTACTATAAAACTTTATTATCATCTAAATTAGATTAAATAATCTACCTTAAAAAATAGTGTTTTGTACGTACCTATTAATAGCTTTATCTAATCTAATTATGTTGATACAATTTTGTAAAATATGAAACTCTTACTGTCAGTTTTGTGCTTCTATACTTATGTGTATTGTTTTCATTTGAAACCAAACAACAACAACAAATGAACAATCCAAAGCTTCTATCAATAACATTGAGAAGATATAAAAATACTTCCTCTAAATCTTTTTAGTTAATAAAAGTGTCAATTATATATGTCTAGTGTTATAGGTTCAAGAAATACTTTGTTTATATATTTATTATGATTTTTTCTTAAGCGAATATTTATTAATTTGTTCTTGGCACTAGTAATAATTAACCATAATTTGTAATTGATTAATTAAATAATTAATCTCACATTCTCTCGCTTGAATAAAAATAATTAATTATGGTGAAAACATTTATTATCTAAAGAGAAATAAGTTTTAAGTTGCAGAAATTGTATACGATAGAACAAACAAATTATATTTAAGTTGATACAAAATATATTATTAAACAACAAGACTCTATCAACCTAAACGCCAACAAGACTTAATTAATTGTAACAATATGAGTTATAATACTCATGTATACAAGTAGGTGTTTAGTGGTTCTACTAATGTGTTTCTAATTTCATAAATGTCACCTACGTTTGTAGATGAAATTTTGACTAAGTATTTTCTCGAATAAATTTCTACTTATGACAACGCTTTTTAAAAAAAGCGCTGTTAAATGTCACATACAACAACGTTTTTCAGAAAAACGCTGTAAAATGCGATATCTACAACAACACTTTTATTCAAAAAGTGCTTTAAATTTCTACCTAAGACAACGATTTTAAAAAGCACTCGTCTCAACAGAGGAAAAAAAAAACCTTTAACATGTTCAACTTTCATTAAAAATAACTTCAATGAATTTGAAATAATAGTAATCAGATTAATTAATAGTTAAAAAAATTTTAATTACTATTAATAGAAACTTAAAATAAGATTTGATCTTTCAATGATCGCCAAATGGCAAAATTGCTATAAAATTATGCTTATAATATTATTATGTATAGTTTTAGATGTTAGCCATACGATATTTAATGTGTTGAGACACAAATTCAAAGTTGAGATACTCTTATTTCTTAAAATTAATGTGTGATTTGTGCTGATAGACTCTTTAAAAGAAAAGAAAAAACTATTTACTTAGAAGAGAAAAAATCTAATATTTTAAACAACAAAATAGTGAATTTAATGTAGTTAATAGTTAAATAAATTTTTAATTCTTCTCAAATTTCAAACTTTGAATTTTAGTTCTTATAAAATACAAATATAATGTTTAGATCTTACATGCCTTTAGTAATATAATAAAAATAAAGAGGGTGAAAAATAGGAATGATAAACATTGAAAATAGGGTAGAGAGATGAAATATTAATAGCATATGCCAGCACACTATATTTGGTATAACTAAAAATGAATGACTCACACACTAATCAATGGGATAACAATTAAGGTACTGTGATGATTATTTTTACCAACACATGTTGATTATCTCATCATCTTCGTTAATGGATATGAGAACTACTCTCCATTGTACTGGTCATTACTTTTCATTGTCATGCACGCATAATTACTCATTGTAGTCTTTCATGGTAAAAAAAAAACTATTGTTTGATGGTTTAAAATATAAACAAATTTCAACAATTTTATTATATTAAATATTTTTTTATAATATCTTTTATTTAATTAAAGCTTTTTTTATTGTTAATGTCATAATTAATGCATTTATGTTTACAAAGTATTATAAGAGTAATTTTAAAAGTTGATTTATTTATTTATTTTTTAATATCAATAAAAATTAGTTGATTCTTTGTTATGTGTGAATCATTTTATTTTTGTTGCTTAAATACAGAAGCAGAGGAAGGAAGTATTTTTTAGAACCGCAACTTTTGAGACATAATTTTTTTACAATTACTAATAAATTTTCATCTATTCTCAACGGCAAAGTGGTGGCTAACTTAAATTTATAGCATTGAAAATAGTGAAATACACTTCACCAAATAATAAATAAGTGTTACTTCGACACTAACTATGTTACCTTAAGAAGGGAAATGAATTTCTTTATAATCTTATAATCATTGGACATTTGCATGAAACACAAATGTATAAAAACAAAACTTGGAGGCCTAGCAATGCAAACTTGTATTGTGATGTGATATGCCATTGTGAACCATTGTCAAACAAATTGATATATGAGGTTTCATGTGTTCATCATGACAAAAAAATAAAGCCAACTTTAGAAATATAAGAATTGACAATAAATATTAGGGCATGCATCCACCTTGAGGAATTGAAAGTTTTTATGGAGAATCACGAATCCATGCATATACACGTTGCTATTATTACGGAAATAAAAAGAGCCAAAAATGAATTAGAAGTTAGGGTTTTGACAATTAGAGTTTGGAGACCTTATTAGTATTAGATATATAAAGATCTTTTCTTTAGTATTCAATATATAAAGATCTTTTCTTCTTATTCTGTTTCATTACGTCAAGTGTTTCTTTTTATTCTAAAAAGCTAGAGGTGTGCAATTTTTTGCACTTAAAAATTAAAAAATAAACTTAATTGTTGAAAAAAAAGGCCTAATCCAATATTTTCATTTGATGCGAGAGCTTTTACTTTTCATCTAATTTTTAAGCTAATAACATCACATCATTTACTAATACTCTGTTGAAATGTTAAGGAGGGAAATTAAACAAGAAGAAACTTTTTAAAAAGAAATAAGTTTTCTCATTTCATTTAAAAGAATATGAACAAAATGAGCACAATATTGGAATCTGTTCTCTTTAAATTTACTTTTGTTTTTCAAATTAACATGCTTCATTAAGAGGAAATAATTGAAAATGATAACTGAGCTGAAAAACATTAAATATTCCATTTCATTTTTTTATAATTAAATTCCAACAGAAAAATGGTAAAGTCAGAATGTTTTGTTTTCTCGTGATAATATTTCAAATAATTCAAAAATAGCTCAAATCTCGTATAAAAGAGTTATAAAATAATACTATTATTAATAATAGTTTTCTTTTTTCTATTTATTTTAAATTCCAAATAACCACATAGATAAAGTATGGGGAAGTCTTTGACGGCGCCTAGTACTAATATACGTGTGGAGAATATCATAGATTCTTCAAGTAATACAAACATTTTAGGTGTAGATTATTATAATTATCAACACTTTGAGGTAATGAATGATATGATTTTGAATGTTAATAGAGTTAATTTGTCATTCAATAAAGATCAATATGATGACACTAATGGACTTCCAAATGAAGAAGCTTAGAAATTTTATGGTCTTTTGAAAGAGACAAATAAACCATTGTTTGAAGGATCTCCAAACTCAAAGTTATTGATGTCTATTAGACTTTTAGGTGTAAAGTCTCAATTTCATGTTCCTAATTTAACTTTAGATTTGATGACTAAAATAATGTTAGATGCAACACATGTTAGAGATGGTTTGCTGCAAAGTTATTACAATACTAAGTGATTAGTATCAAAGTTAGGATCAAGAGTCAAGATGATTGATTGTTGAATTAAAGGTTGCATTTTGTGTTACAACAACGAATTTGATATAAATGATGTCAATTTAGTTAAATATAAGTTTTGTCAACAACCAAGTCGTCAAAGGAATAACTCTAGGGCAAGTAGGGAAAAAATAATTCCAAGGAAGACAATATTGTATCAAATTTGCAGAACATATTAGCATTAATGCAAACTGCAGGAAAAATGACGTGACATTATGAGAATAAAAGAAATTTGAGTGAGTTGCGACATTCGTCTAATGATTAGGCATGGAAA
Organism: Cicer cuneatum; assembly: GCA_037974295.1. Classification (NCBI taxonomy): domain Eukaryota; kingdom Viridiplantae; phylum Streptophyta; class Magnoliopsida; order Fabales; family Fabaceae; genus Cicer; species Cicer cuneatum. The sequence continues at coordinate 55,627,824 of JBBPBO010000003.1, forward strand.
TATTTTGATCAAATGCATCCTGATTTTGCATCAGATCCACACAATGTAAGACTTGGATTATCCTCAGATGGATTTACACCATATATACAAGTATCGTCTACTCCTTATTCTTGTTGGTTTGTGATTGTTACTCCATACAATCTTACTCCTGATATTTGTATGTCTAAACCTTGCATGTTCTTTGCTGCCGTGATATCAAGTCCTTCTAATCCTACAACTGGTAATGATATTTATTTACATCCGTTGATTGACGATTTGAAGTGGTTGTGGAGTGGTGTCTTGACATACAATATTGCTCAAAAATAAAATTTTATGATGAGAGTTGTTTTGATGTGGATCATTAATGATTTCCTCGCTTATGAGATATTGTTAGGAAAAGGGACACACGTTAAATTGGCTTGTCTTATTTGCATGAAAGACATAACATAATTTACATTAAAAATCAGTAGGAAGGTATTGTGGTTTGACTTGCATTGTATGTTATTGCCTATTGATAACACATTTAGAAGGAATAAAACTGCATTTGTCAAGGGCTATGTAGAAAATCTAAGAACACCACTTAAATTAACATCAGAACAAGTTTAAAATAAAATACGACATATGACAAAAGTACAAGTTGTCGATGGTATGACTTGTAAGCCACAAGGTTATGGACAGTGGAACAATTGGATAAAAAGATGTATTTTTTAGGATCTATCATATTGAAAATGTAATCTTTTGAGGCATGATCTTGATGTTATGCATATCGAGAAAAATTTCATTGCATATTTAACATTGTGTGATGAATGTGAAAGGCCAAACAAAAGATAATGAGGAATCTAGAAAATACATAGTTCTATATTGCAGACAATCATATTCATTGTTGGTGGAACACAGTGGAAAGACTTTAAGACCTTGTGTGAATTACACTTCATTTGCTTAAGAAGCCAAATTCGTTTATCGTTGGATCAAAAAGTTGAAGATGCCTAACGATTATTGTTCTAATTTGGTAAGATATGCTAATATAGAAAATGGGAGGATGCATGGGATAAAAACTCATGATTATGATGTGTTTTTAGAGTGTTTACTTCCTACACCGACACATGTATTGAACCCATTTATGGAAGTGAGTCAATATTTCAATAATTTGTGTTCTACAACATTCAAAGATGAAAATATCATAAGGTGAAAAATGACATTATGATGATTCTCTGTAAGTTGGAGATCCTTGTGGTTTTTTTATTTATTCTGAGGAGCATCTCTCGGTGCATCTTGCATGTGAAACTAGGCTTGGTGGACCAGTTTCACTATCAATTTCAAAGGAAATATGTATATATATATATACACACACACACACATATAACTTATTGTATATCTAATTTATATTATAGGTTCATCGGTTATTCAAAATGGTCAGTGAAAAACAAAATTAGAGTTGAAGGCTCAGTTTGTTCATCTTACCCACACCGTGAAACAACAAATTTTTGTTCTCATTATTTCAATGACACATTGTCACTAGTGAATGGAAGAAACGATACCGATAGTTATACGTCATCCACATGCTTTATCAGTCTTTTGCCTGTCTGGTCGTCATGCTGTTACAAATTTGCCGATTTTTTGGCCAAGTGACAAAGTATTTAATGCCACACATGTTCACATGTTTATTAACTGCACTGAAGTTAAACCATACATTGAATATGTTTTAAATCTCTCTCGATATTTAATTAGTTTATTTAAATTAATATTGAACATAATATTTTAAATTTTATAAACAACATATATATGGTAATCAATCAGGCGTTTTAATTTCAAGATAATATTCTATTGATATATATTCAAATTTTCCATCGTGGTTTCAACAACAAATACATCACGAAAAACTAACTCCTATAAACATCCATTTCACTTATCTATGGGCCCGAATAGAAGCTTCAAAGAATGACATTCTTATTATGTCATTGGATACAAATTTTGTATTGAATCTTGGGCCGAAGGAAAAGAAACAATAAATAGTAGAGTGTGTATGAAGAGTGTGTGTGGTGTAACAAAAGACTTCTATGACATAATTGAATATTTACGAAATTGACTTTACGTTCCTAAATTGTGTGAACGGTTGTTTTACTGTTAGTGGTTTAATCCATCTACTAGAGAAACTAAGATCACGTGACAGGTAGAATGTTTGAAATTGATCTCAAATAATTTTAGTATAGATAACGAAATTTTTTGTCTCATACCTTGAAATTTATACTTCCACTCCACATTTTAATAAAAATCCAATCTTATTCTTTTAAATATAAAAAGTCAAATTTTATATTTATTTTATATATTTGTGTTTTGAAAAACTTAAAAAAAAAATTTTAAAACACAAATTTTGAATTTTCTTAAATTTTCATAGATAACATCCTTTTATGATTCACAATCAGTATAATATTTATGAAAAATTTACATTAAATGCACCAAATATTTACAGTGATGCACCGAATACATTGAAGAAATATTTTATTTTAGTAACTTTAAAATACTTAAATTTTGTCTAAAATAATATTAATATAGATATAATTTTTTAATAATGATACATTAACAATTTGAATTTTTAGTACTTTTTTTTAATTGAAAACACAATAGAAAGAGTTACCAAGGGGTTTTATCTAAATGCTGGCATTTAATTTATTTACACGCGGAAAGCTGTCGTTCATTTAATATAAATTAAATGTTACATATAATAAAAAGTATTTCATTCATTTAATATTAATTAAGTATTATATATAATAAAATATATCTCAATTGACCAATATCGATATTCTTAAGTTAAATGTCTTGTTTTGAATTTAAATTTGTGATCTCGCAGATATTTAAGTTAATTATAGTGTTATTTATCATCCATCCTAAAACAAAAGAAATCTTTAAAATAAAAAACATTAATTCAAAAGATGATAAATTATTATTAATAATAATGATAATAATAATAATTTGAAAACTCTTTAGGTGGAATTGAAATATGTCCCTTGAAAGAACATGATATTTATAACTTTAAATAAAAAACTGGGACATTTTATATCATAATTTTAATTTTTTTCGAAATTAAAAATTTATAACATATATAGTTCTTAATATTCTTATTAGTTTTTAAATAAATATTTGTATTTATTTATTCTATTTTCACTTAAGCTAATATATTGAAGATCTGACTAAATATATTATTTTAAATAAAAATAATACCCAAATATTTAAGAATAATAAGTTAACAAATAGGGAATGAATATTTTACATAAAAATTTATCAGCATCCAGACATTTGTTAATGAAATCAAAATTACGAAAAAACTGCTTTGAAAATTGATTTTTTTATTTAAAAATATCCTATTTGAGAAGTTCTGTCTCATATTAAGTGTCCTTGTCTTAGTTTACATCTCTTTATATTACTAACATTACTCAACAAACTATTAATATGAATATTTTAATAAATACAACTTATTTTATTATCGGAATTAACACAATTATAAAATATTTTCTTAGGAATTATTATCTCTTTTCCTATATACAAGATTCTATTGACTAAATTGTAAGTATTAAAAAAATTGATTGTAGTATTAAATTTGTTAGTAATTTTAATTTTTTTACTAATTTATTCAAAAGAGAATTAATTTATATTTTTATTGTAAAAAAAATCTTATGAAGAGAGAAAATAAAAAATTTAAGAAAGTTTTATATTTACGTAATGAGACAATTATAATCAATTAGATAATACTAACGAGAATAAAAAATAGGAACTTTTAAAAAATTGAATATAATTAGCATATGCCTAATTATAATTATTTTTTTCCAAGGCTTTAAAAACACCGGTTAAGATTTCAAAAATAGTAAATGGATTTCACCGGCACAAATTGTTTGGGTAATTAACACTATTAGTGTTGTCTGCTCAACTTTTGTAATCAAAGAGTGTCTTTCTAACTACTCAACATTGTTTTAGTTTTGCTATAAAGCATCTTTAAAGAGTATTTTACTACACTAGTTTGTTTACTTGAGTATTTTAATGTGCTCTTTGAGGTCTAACTCCATACCTATGTTACATATATGCAAGTGTTTATGTTACTTGATAATTTTTTCTTTCTGTTTCTTTTTCACTAGTATTATTATCATGCATATGTAAATTAATGTGCTTAGCTTTTGAACAAGTTTTTTTTTTTTTGCATATATTTTCATGTGTCCAAAACAAAGTAATTAACCATGCATTGCGATATTGGTTGTGCTATATATGTAGATTGATCAAAAGGGATCATCATTAAGCAACAAGGATGGAGAAGAGTTGTAACACCATGGAGGAATGTCTTCATCGTGCAGACTTAATAGATATTATATTCTCTTGGACTATAGAGGATCTTCTCAACCAAAATCTTTTCAAACACCAGGTTCATTTTTTCATCTTTCTCTACTTTAATAACATGAAGAAAAATAATATTATTAGGCCTTTTAAACACAATAGGTTATAATTTTTTTAGTAATGCTAACAAGTGCCTCACTGCACTTGTTAAGTAACTAAATATAAAATTTTATGTTGAAAGACTATTGAAAATTATGTCTTCAACTTTTTAAAAATTTTAATTATTATTTTCAATACAAAATTTCTAATTTTAGTTTCATTAACAAATGTCAAATGTCCTTGTGACATTTGTTAGTATCATTCAATTTTATTTTATCACGAATGCCACATATTTTTAACACCTTAAAGAAATAACACAAAGAAAAATAACATAGTTACACCTTTTAAGACACAATAGGTTATAATTTTTAAAAAATGATATCAAGTGTCCGCTCCACCTGTTAAGTAACTAAATATAAAATTTAATGTTGAAAAAATATTGGAAGTTATGTCTTCAACTTTTTAAAAGCTTAATATTTATTATTTTCAATTCAAAATTTTTAATTTCAATTTCCTTAACATATGTCTCTATACTACTTGTTAGCACGATCCAATTTTTTTTTTTTTTATCGCAAATGCCACATATTATTTTTTATTAATTGGGAAGTTTTTTATTTTTTTATTTTAGAAGCTCATTTTCTTTTGCTCTTAATCTTAAATCATAATGGAAAAGTATTTTATGAGACTTGGGTAACTAAATATCGCATGTTCTTTCTTCTATCTTTACATACCTTTATTCTTTTAACTGAGATTGCTATTGTAACACATTTGATGAAATGTCAAATACATTAGTACTACTAAAATTTGTTTGAAACAGAAAATCAACAAGTTTTATCAACCAATCTATAATTCTAGCTAGAAAAGAACTCTCCATGTCCCAATAAAAGGTAGCTTGTTCATGTTATTTAATTTTGCGCAGGTGCCGAAGATTCCATTGACGTTTTTATCAACAAATGGTTACATGAATTCATTCTTACCTGCATTGATTGAGGAAACACATTGTGATCTGTCTTCAAGCTTGATAAGTGTGACACAAGCTTCTTTTTGTGAAATCAGGACAATTGAAACTTCTAAGAACTTCAAACTTCCCTATGACTTGTTCTATAAAATTACATTGAAGAACACTGTTGATGAGGTGAATGGTTTAGGAAAATATGAACCTGAGGATGGTGATCTAATTGCTTTTACGAATATTCGACCGAAAAGCATAGATGACTTGAGCAGGATCAAAAGCTACTGTCATATAGCTTATGTTTATGGACCAAAAGATGAATTTACTGATGAAATTCCTATACTTTTGTCCAAGTACATGGAGATGCATAGTAAATTTGACTATAGGAGGAACAAAGCTCAGAAATTCTATGCTGTTTATCTCATTAACATGACAACAAATGTTCGGATTTGGAAAGCATTGCACTCGGAGATGGTAGGATCCAACAAGAATATAATTAACAAAGTGTTGCAGCCTTATTCAATGGTAAGAGTCACCAAAAAATCAATGTTAAGTTTTTAATGTTTTTGTGACTGCAATTTTGGCCATATCAACTGTATTTAACCAATTTTTTGTCATCATTGTTCTATGATATTACTATAGATAGTGTCATATAAAGTTTCATGTTTTCATTTGTTATTTTACAGAGAAGAAAACTGTCAAACTTGCTTATCAGGAGAAATTCCAATTCGTTCCCAAGTTCGAGTACAAAACATAATCAAAGCACAGAATCTCAACAAATCTCAAGAAGATGCCATTCTAAGTTGTGTTAGTATGACCAAATGTCATCATAATGATCCTATAAAACTCATATGGGGTCCACCCGGAACCGGAAAAACAAAGACAGTTGCTTCAATGCTATTTTGTCTGCTATAGTTTAAAATCAGAACAGTGACATGTGCTCCAACTAACACTGCAGTGTTAGCTGTGGTGTCGCGCCTTCACAGCATAGCTAAGGATTCATTTAAGCATCGTTCATATGGTCTTGGTGACATAGTTCTATTTGGCAATGAAGAAAGAATGAAAATAGATTCTTATAAGGGTCTTGGAGAAGTGTTTTTGGATAATAGAGTAAAGGATTTGTTATACTGTTTTGCTCCAGTGACTGGTTGGAAAAATTGTTTGGAATCAATGATCAAGTTACTAAAGAATCCTGAACAGCAATATTCTTTGTATAAGAATAAGAAAAATGTGAATGAAGATGACAAAGATGTTATGTCATTAGAAGAATTTGTGAAGGGAAATCACAGTCATGTGAGTCATACATATTTTTCTTACAAGAGACAATGTAAGTATCATGATGTTATGACATTGGAGAAGTTTGTAAAGAAGAAATTTGATTACATTGTAGAGCAATATGATGTATATAAAGATGATAAAAAGTTAAGTGTTGGTATGAGTATGGAGAATTATTTAAGACAAACATTCTGTATCATTGGAGGGAAGTTAAAGTCATTCATGAAAACATTGTATACTCACTTACCAACATGTTTCCTTCATATTAAGTTGGTATTGAAAATGTTTAGAGCTGTTGAGTTGTTAAAATCTCTTGAAGTTTCATTGAGTCAAAGCAAACCAAAACAAGCTTTCCATGATTGTGAAGATGGAAATGTCATTTTTGCTTGGTTTGGATGGTTAAGCTTAGAAAAAGAAGAGTTCATTGACACCCTTTGTTTTCTTTCTGAGGCTATGAAGCTCCCAAAACTTACAACCAAATATGGCATATCACAATTTTGCTTGAATAATGCACGTCTTCTATTTTGTACAGCTTCAAGTACTTGTAAATTTTACACAGAAGGAATGAAAGAAGTGCAATTTTTAGTGATTGATGAAGCTGCTCAGCTTAAAGAATGTGAATCAACTATTCCATTACAATTAATTGGTCTCCGACGTTGTATTCTCATTGGTGATGAGAGACAACTTCCTGCAATGGTCAAAAGCAAGGTACTAAAATTATTTTATGTGTCTCATTTTACTTGAAAATCAATAGTCCTTTTAAAATAAAAAACTACGCTTGATAACGATAAATAAAGGTATTTTGTTTAAAAAGTATGTTTTGGTAATTTAAAGTGACAAATAATCTGAAATATGATAATGTTTCAGACATGACAGATAAAACGAGACAAAGATATTATTAAAATTGTCTGTGGGATTTTTATTTTTATTATGGTTATGATTATGATGTTTTTTGTGTCAGATTGCTGATAGGGCTGAATTTGGAAGAAGCTTGTTTGAGAGGCTAGTATTGTTGGGATACAAGAAGCATATGCTTAATGTGCAATATAGAATGCATCCATCTATTAGCATGTTCCCAAGTAAAGAGTTCTATGATGATCAACTTTCTGATGCCAACATTGTGAGAGAAAAAAGCTATAACAAGCTTTTCCTTGAAGGAAACATGTATGGTTCTTACTCTTTCATTAACATATCTAAGGGTAAAGAGCAATGTAATCATGACCATAGTTTGAAGAACATGATTGAAGCTGCTGCTATCTCTGAGATTATTGGAAAGGGTTTGGTTTCTCTTACTCTTTTTCTTCTGTCAATATGTTTGTTTATCAAATTCTTAGCAATAGTGTATAAAGTTATGGTTCTAAATTGCGGTCACCAACTTCATTTACAACCTGAATATAACAGTTTTAGAGGTCTTCATGGCTGCATTGCAATCGCATTGTGGCCTCGTTGGTTCCATTTATTTGATTTTTATTGTAATGTGACCGCAATTGCAATTTAAAATTATCAGCGCAACATACTATGATATGATATAAAAAATATACCATATATGCATTATGTAAATTTTTCTTGTTTATTTGACAGAATATTTAAGGACAACTGTGAGATCTAATATGAGTGGAAAAGTTGGTTTTCTTTCTAATAGGCAAAGAACTAATGTTGCAATCACAAGGGCTAGGTAATGTTATTTATGTTGCTTTCAAGTATTGAGAACTATGAATCACGAATCCTGACACACATATCGGACATAACATTGACACACTGACACTAATAATAAGTTACAAAAATGAATTTATTAAAAATAATCATTGTGTTGTGTCACACATTAGAATATGTCTTTGATCAGAAGTGTTAGTATTACAAGGATTAAAAATGTATATGTATAAGTTGATTTGAAATTGATTTTTATTTATTTCTTGTAGATATTGCCTTTGGATTGTAGGAAATGCTTCAACTTTAATCAATAGTAACTCTGTGTGGAGAAAGGTTGTTATTGATGCTAAGGAAAGAAATTGTTTCCATAATGTTGATGAGGACAAGAAATTGAATCAAGTTATTGAGGATGCATTGTTTGAGTTTGAAGTACTTGAGGAATCTTCATCATCATTTAATAAACTTAGCATACGCGACAAGTGAGAAACAACTACTTTCTCTAGGTAAGTGAAAGGCATCATATTTTTTCATATATTAATGTTAATTGTATAATCTTTTAATATTGAAATAAACAAAACAAAAACTCAAATTTCTCATATATTAAAAAGAGATAAGATCTAAAAAAAATTTTAACACATCTTTTGTGAGTTTATAAGTTAATAATTTTATGCAATTTGTAAAAAAACGTGTTTTTTGTACTAAAAAAATATTGGATATTAGGTGTGTTGCAAAATGTTTGATTTAAGAAAATATTTTCGGTTTTTATTACATATTGGAGAAAATTTTTATCATAAAAAAATACGTATCCATTATTAATTTTTACATAATTGCATAGTATACACACAAGACTGTCTTCACAAACAGTTTACCTATATAAAAAATATTTTAAAAAATAAAATAAAAGTGATAGTTTATAGAGGGAAACTGATATCAACTAATATTTGCATAATTGGCCGGTTGCATAACTTTTTGGAGAAACTAATATTTGCATGATTGTATTTTAATTATAGCAAACCATTGAAATTATGGATGAACAAGGAATAATGGACGAAGATTTGACTATAGTTCGGTTTGTCAGCACCATGGAAAATTAGTGAAGACCGAAGTCATTGAAATGATGCAACTGAAGTATAGACTTTTTTATCATTTAAGATTGTACCTTCCTTTTCTTTACTTGTTTGTGTTTTATGCTCGATATTTTGCTCTCAACTTTATCCACTTTTACATTTTTAAAATATCAGACATGATTTTGAAAGTATACTTGTGAACACGGAAATAACATCGTTTATATCTTGAATTATACTTTTGGATAGTATAAAAGTTGTGCCCTTATATTTTTGACAATATACTTCGGTTTTTTGAATTATACTTTTGAAAGTAATATTAGGGTGAGAAAAGTTGAGTCAATATTTTAACTTATGAACTACCCCTTGTTCTGAAGCATCTAAGATTGAAATCGTTAAAGAACATAAACTATTAATGTAAAAAAATTGTTTTAACTGATATTTAATGAAAATATATTGTTTTGTTGTATCACCTCAACATTTATATAGTTATTTAAAATTAATGACATAAAATGATTTTATTTATTAAATGACATTGTAAAACTGTTTTACAAATTCTGCATTACAGAATAAAAACGTGAACGGCAGGATTCGAACCTGCGCGGGCAAAGCCCACATGATTTCTAGTCATGCCCGATAACCACTCCGGCACGTCCACCTTGATAATACTATTTTCAGCGTTTCATACATATATCCACCCACACATGTATCATATGCATTCGAATCCAATTACAGAAAACCCAAAATCTAAAACCCTTGTGCACCACAGTTAGTACTCCCAATCGTTCCCAGCTACAATGAAAATTGAGGTGATTGGACGAAAAATTTCTGGTCTGTTGTTCATTTTCATTATCATCACAACTAGATCAAATAATTCACCAACAAAAAGGCTATTATAAATTAATAAATTGGTTCGAAATTTCAAATAACCCAAAGATGTGTTTGGGAGTTGTCCTTTGGAGGATTTTGGAATTGTGAGTTTAACATCTTAGATTTAGTTTATTTTCAGAAACATTTTATAGTTTCCATAATTTGTAAAAGAAAAATAAGTCATTCTTTCCTTTTCCTTCTAAAATATATATCCTAAATGGTGATTCAGATTCTTTAAGTAGTTGAAACAAAACATCCTTAACAGTTTGATATAATTTCTTGTCTCCATGGAAACAATATACTTCCTTAGTATTTCTCCAAACAGAATCACTGTTTAATAGTAGTTACATCCATGACAACCAAATACAATATTTGCACAAGTTGAACTCATTTTTAAATACATAACATAATAAAATGAAAATCATATTTAAGTATAAGTGTATGGTTGATTCCATAAAATTGATATTTTAGTAAAAATAGTAAGGTCCATCTTTAGACCATTCTTTAGAGGTCTATGTTAACCGTATCCAATTTAATAACATATTTTAGTACTATACACCTTGAAAACCACATTCCCTCTCTTCCTACACACAAGAAAACCCACCATTATCACTCTTTTCTCATCAATTCTTCAAAATTCAAATTACTCTTCAGCTGTCTTTGGTTCTCCTTCCATTTTCTCTCTCTCACTCTCCTTCTCTTCCCAAGTTTTTTCATCAAGGCTATGAACGATGGCATTTTCCCTTGCCACAAGTCCAAGCCAGTTGATTTGGGGGAAGCTTTTATTCTCTCTTACTACTTTAATCTTTTTTCTTGATGGGGTGTACACCATGTACTCCACATTTTCCTTAATCTTTAGTGTCAGTTGTTGTATTGGTTAATTTCATTTTTGGACAGTGTTTAATGTGTGCGTCACACAAACTATATATACACAGTTGTGTAGCTGATTTATATAAAGTTGACATTTTTTTTAATATGACTGTTGTGTTAGAAGTAATTAAGAGAAAAATCAATAATTATTAATAATTTATCGGTTCTAATTGATTATCAGTATAAAAACTATTTATACCGACGATCTATATAAATTAAATTTATAATTGATTATATATAATTTAAACGAATCTATAAAATTTGAGGGATTTAGATTTTTTTCAACTGAATAATAGATTTTGGATTCCAATTTCAATCCTAAAAATGTTAAAAAAATTTGAAGGCCGATTTTGATTACCTTAGTTTAATCAACTCAGAATAAAAACATCAACTTTTATTTTACATTATATGGTTCAAATCTTCATTTCGATAATTTTTCTTTTTTTAAAAAAAAAATCAAAATTTGTTTGAAATTAAAATCGTTCAATTAAAATTGGACGATCATGCAATCAATAACTGTGTGAATGCGTGCAGGCATTGACTGCACCAAATCTAAATTCTGGTGCACTTGAAAATAAACTAAAATAATCACTTAGGTTAAGAAGAAATGACTCACGAATTATAAATCTGCATGTGAGATCCGGCCAGTCCTGCATTGCGACAACTTATAGTTATACCCTCCTATATGGTCCAAAACAATTAAAAATGTCCTCCTCTCTTGTTAGTTATGAGTTAAAAAAATTGAGACCAAACAGAGTCCTCTAACAAGGACCACTTTATGGTCATTCTTCTTTTTGCAGGCTACAAAATTAATACGGTTAAAGAAAAGGTATTCCGCCCTATGGTCTAAACAATATGGCACAATGTGAAACGTGTTATCCTTATTATAAGTGTTTAATTAAGATCTTCCTAATTATTTAATAGTGTGTTAATTGGGTAGCTCAAGAGTGAAACTATGATTTTGTAGATCTTTTTCTTAACTTTCTAACGCTGACAAGAATAAGTTAATTAGACATAAATAGCTCAAACCATGACAAAAATAGTGACAACATAAGTAGCTTAAACTATGACAAAAATAGTGACGATGTGTATCTACCATAATGTCTAATTAATACGAGTTTGGAGCTTAATTCATGTCTCTCAACAAATTTTACATTTACATTCTATCTTTATCTTGTATCTTTTCATATATTTTAATCACAATTAATGTTTCAAACTCTTATTTCTCACTCTAACCACTCACAAATCCTAATTCACCTAAAGTCCTAAGAATAAGCATTATTCATTTGTTTCTTTGCTCTTTTTTGTTGAGTTTTGTTGTTGCTTCCTTAGAATCAAGAATACTGCTTTAATATTAATCTTTAACTTTATTCCTATGAGTTAGATAAAATAATGTGTGAAAAATGAAAATTGATGAACAAATATTTGAAGATACTTTTTCTATTTTGTTTCCTTTTTAAAACATTTTAAGGTAGAACATTGATTAGAATGGGTTCATTCAATCACAATAACAACTATAGTTACAATTCAAATTTGGACATATTATCTTGGTAACCAACTTCAAACCTCAAAGTTCAATAACTAGTCATTTAGTATGATAATTGTGCATTAATACTAGAGGAATATGATTCAACAATATAAAAGGCCGTTTACTTTGTAAAAATGTTTATTATTTTCATTTCTTAAAATAAATACTCATTTTACTAGTTAATAAGAAGTTAAAGAAACTTTTAAAGTGAACAATTATCTATATTTCTAAAAATAATAAAAAATGTCAAAAAATTGTTTTTATTATTTCCAATATATCTTTATTAACTTACATTTTATCTTATTTACATGACAATTGTTTACTTTAAGAATATCTAATAAAAATAAAATGTTTTAAAAAACAAAAATATGAAATGTTTTCACAAAATAAACATGCCCTAATTTTATGGTTTGGTTAGAGTTGGATCGATTTATATCATATAGGAGCTAAAAATCGAACAAACCCTTTTGAGATGCTGATTTTTCAATTTTATATTGGACCGAATAAAACATCTCTAATTGTGACTAATTGGTCAGATCAAATTTTAGTAACAATTGCCCTTAAATTTACATAAGGGGTCAATTACCTTGAGTACTCTATTAATCCATATGCTATATAGTTCTTGAAATTAATGAATCACAAATCTATTTATAATATATTAAAACAACTCCTCAACTCATTTTATTTATCTTTAATGAATCACAATTCTATTTATCTATTACACTTCTTATGCATTATCGATCTATTCCATAAATCAAATATTCATTCTCCTTCAATTTTGTAATAGACTCACATCAATACCAATAATACCACCTTTATTTAGCAATTAATGATCTAGTAAAAGTATTTTTCCATTTTTAAATACTTTATTTTTTAAATGTCTCAATCATTTTTCAACATGTGATAGTTTATATAGTTATTGGTATTCTTCAACTCTCAATTCGATATTATGTCTTTAAGAGCGGGGAAAATGTATTTTGTGCACTCCTATTCAAAAGCCTTCATCAGCCCTCCTTCTAGTGCGACCACTTGCATTACAATTTTCCTTTATCCGCAAATGCAATTCCACTCGTATTCAGCCTCGGCGGAAATAGACTCTTCAGTTAACTGTGGCTAAAAACATGGAACACGAGACCTACATAGCTTAATTATCGATTTCCACGTGCCTATGAAAACTTCTGACAATTATACAGGGTCAGTTAAATAATAAATACATCTTAAAAGTCACAATTTTTTCTTCTAAATCAGAACAAAAAAATCTCCAAATTTTTTCTTATATTTAAGATAGAGAGTTAGTAGCGTTAAATATGGTAGAGATAATTATATTCAAGACTACAGAAGTAGACATTTTGTCTTATATCCAAGATCAAACACAGCGCTATATATATGCATCAAAATTGTTTCTATAATAATTGTTAAAATTATTCTTATTGAAAGATTTGAGTGAAAATTGTTTTTCAAATGAGTCATTCATTATGATACAAAGATGGTATAGAGCATTAAAGATCAATAAGAATAACTTTTAACAATTATAGACCAATAAAATCTATCTTTAAACTATAATAGTTTAGTCTAGTGGTAATTCAAGCACATGTATAGTCATTGAAAGGAGAATGTAAATTCTTTTAAATACCCATAGAACCAATTGTTCCTACCATTATTTTAATCCTTTTAAATACTCATTGAACAAAGTATCTTTTATCTTATTAATAAGTACCTATTAATCATTTTGCCTGCGCCATAATATAATTCAGTTAATGCATGAAAATGAAAAGGGGCTTTAAAAGTCGAGAAGACAATGCATCATGCACCATGTCATTTCCTATGAAAGTACTCTCATGCGCAATTAAGTCACCAAACGATTACAAGAACTCTTTTATTCCTCATTGTTGGAGGAAACTCGTTCTGATTTATCATCAATCTTGTTCAGCGTGTCTCGAGCTCCTTTTTGTGAAATCCATAATGTTGAAGAATCAAATGGCAAGCAATTGAATCTTCCTTAATCTCAAAAGCAATTCAAACTGATCCAACAGATCATACGGTTGAAGAGTACAACTGATCATGGAAATTATGAACCTGGGTCAGGAGATCTTATTTTTCTCACAAACATTAGGCCAAAAAGCTTAGATGACTTGAAAACATTGAAAAGTTCCTACCATATTGGATATGTTAATCGGGCGAAAAATCAATGTTCTAATGCGATATCAGTTAAGATGGATATGAATATTCCGTATGACTTGAGGAACAAGAAAGAGGTGAAACTGTATGCAGTTTTCCTCATGAATATGACAACAAATGTTAGAATTTGGAATGCCTTGAACTCACAAGCAGAGGGTGAACACCTCAACATTATTAAGAAAGTGTTGCAACTTAGTCTTAATGTAAGAATCACTTGATCATTTTTTTCTTCATTTGTTTCTCCTTTATTCATTAGACTATATTTTTTCATCGAACTTCTTGGCCACTCATCCTTTGGTGCTTGTCTTATTCTTGAACACTCTACAACATGTATCGTCTGAAATACGTCTTTATGTGATAAGTATTTTTAGCAACTGATTAGTCAAACTTGAGTGATTTTTGACAGAGGATCTAATGTGTCCCTATATGTTATCGTCAGAACTAATTTGGATATTAATTTTTGTCATAGGCTTAATTTGGCCGCGCCCAAATAATCGGAGACTAATTTGGGTATTTTGTATAATTAATATCATATTGTGCAATGTATGATCACTTGCACATTTACTCAATGTAACATTCATATTCTGCAGTAAAGAACTAAAAGTACAATTGTATTATTAGAATTTTTCTCTTTGCAGTTAAATATGAATGTAACACTTTTTGTTCTTGCTTTGTGTTTCAGAGTGGACAAAACTGCGAAATTTGCTTGTCTAGATCAAATAGTCAAGCTTCTTTTATTGAAAAAGACATAATTCTTGCTCAGAATCTTGATAAATCACAAGAAGAAGCTGTTTCAAGCTGTGTTAGTATGATAAATTGTTGTCATGCTAATACCAAACTTATATGAGGCCCACCAGGGACAGGAAAAACAAAGACAGTTGCATGCTTGTTATTTTCTCTACTCAAATTAAAAACCAGAACATTAACTTGTGCTCCGACAAATACTGCAGTGTTGCAAGTTGCAACTAGGTTGCATAGTATAGTTATGGATTCACATGAGCATGATACATATGGTTTAGGAGACATTGTGCTTTTTGAAAATAGAAGAGAATGAAATTAGATTGTTACCCTGGCATTGAAGATATCTTTCTTGATTATCGCGTAAAAAATCTCATTCAGTGCTTTTGTGGGGAATGGAAGCATAACTTTGAATCAATGATCAAGTTGCTTAATGACCCTAGAGATCAATATTTCATGGAGATGTATAGTGTGTCACAAAAGGATTTTTTTTATTGAAAAAAATAGCATTATAGTATCTGCATATGATACAAATAGGGGGAATTATGGTGTATATATGAGTTTTGAGACATATGTTCAGAAGACATGGAGAGACATCACAAAGCTATACCAATTGGATGAGCATGATAAAAGGAATTGATGTTATCGATGGAACAATTTGTGAAACATAGAATTGATAAATTAAGAATGAATAGTCTCACATCCTTCATGCAAACCTTATACACTCACTTCATGCAGATGTTTGGGTTAAAGTCCCTACAAGATTTTGCTATGAATTGCATTATAGCATCTGCTTATAGTGCATACAAGCAAAATAGGGGGAGTGATAAATGTGATGATAGTTTGACTTTTGAAGGATATGTAAAGAGGGCAAGGAAAGACATTATCATGCTGTAGCAAACTTTCATGACTATGGAACAATTTGTAATTCAAAGATTTGGAAAATTAAGAGATAAGCTAAAGTTCTTGATGCAACCACATACACCCACTTGCCAAAATCTTTCATTTCACTTGAAAAGGTGAAAAACATGCTTCAAGCTCTTGACATGTTAAGATCACTTGAAATTTCATTGAGTCAAGCCACATTCAAGCAAACACTTGATGATGTCAATGGATTTGACAGTTTATTAATCATTAATTGTGCAGATTTGATGATATTTGTAATTATGTAATTATTCTCATAATTAATTAGTCCAGCTGTAGATTAGTCGTTATAGTAAGACTCATCATTTTGTAACAATATTATTTAAAGGAGATTTCTCCAATGGAAATGATACTTTTACCAATAAAAAATTCTGAGTTTAACGGATGAATGTGAAGAAAGCATTCCTTTGGACCATTAAGCTTGGAAAGAAATGAGTGTCTTAGGATACTAAGTTTGCTATCTAACTCAATTTCACTTCCTGAGTTAAAAATGAAAGATCAAATTGAAATTTTTTGCTTGTCGAATGCTAGGCTAATTTTGTGTACTGCATCAAGTTCTGTTAAGCTTTACACAGAAGGGATGAGTCCATTGCCGTTTTTAGTTATCGATGAAGCCGTGCAGCTGAAAGTATGTGAATCAACTATTCCATAAAGTATATCATATATTCATTGTAATCAAATTTTCTCCTTGTAGATTGCAGATGAGTGTGAATTTGGACGAAGTATGTTTGAGAGGCTGGTTATTTTAGGCTACAAGAGGCATATGCTTAATGTTCAGTATAGAATGCATCCATCAATTAGTTTATTCCCATGCAAAGAGTTCTATGATGAAAATCTTTCTGATGCAGCCATTGTTAGGGAGGAAAGATATAATAACAATTTTCTTGAAGGAGAATTGTATGTTCCTTATTCTTTTATTAATATAGCTAAGGGAATAGAGCAATTTGGTCGTGGACATAGTTTAAAGAACATGGTTGAGGTTGCTGTTATTTCTAAGATACTTGAAAGCCTTAAACAAGGTTAGTTTAGTTTCTCTATTCTTGAACTATGTGTGTTAATTGTCTCCTGCATAGTTAATTATAAGCAACATTGATACTTTTGATCGAAGACGAGTCTCCGTGTCTGACACATGTCGTTGTTCGACATTGACACAACACTGAAACATTGATATATTAAATTAGTTCATTTTTTCACATTATTATCTGTGTTGATGTGCTATTTTTGTGTTCGATAAATTAGATCATGAAATTTAATTGCGTTTAACTAAATTTCTTAATAAATGTAAAGTTAGTTATTTAATAAGCAATATTTAATAAGGAGTATGTAATAAGGAATATTTAGATTAACTGATTAAGTAAGCATTATTCATTCATACTTGTAACACTTTTTTTGCAGAGTGTATGAGGACAAAGAAGAAAGTTAGCATAGGAATCATATCTCCATACAATGCTCAAGTTTATGAAGCTTAAGAGAAAGTTAAGCAATACGTTTCTGTTTCTGATACCAACTTCTCTGTTAGTGTTCGTTCTGTTGATGGCATTCAAGGTGGTGAAGAAGACATCATAATAATATTTACAGTGAGATCTAATAAGAGTGGAAAAGTGGGGTTTCTTTCAAATAGACAAAGAGTTAATGTGGCAATCACTAGGGCTAGGTATATTAAGCATATGAAAATCATAACCTTGTTAATTCAATGCCCCTGCATTCTTGCTATGTAACTGTTTTATGCCATGCCTTTAAAATTTAACAATCCTTTGCATATATTCTTATATTTAATCAAGTTGTATGAATCAAATTTATTTCAAAACTAATAAGAAAAACAAAAATTGGGGACTGTATCTCCTTTTCAAAAAATACTAA
Source organism: Cicer cuneatum (assembly GCA_037974295.1). Taxonomy (NCBI): domain Eukaryota; kingdom Viridiplantae; phylum Streptophyta; class Magnoliopsida; order Fabales; family Fabaceae; genus Cicer; species Cicer cuneatum. The sequence goes on from JBBPBO010000003.1 coordinate 55,646,131, forward strand.
GAAAATGTCATATTAATCTTTGTCAAAACGTGGACGGCAAGATTCTAACCTGCGCGGGCAAAGCCCACATGATTTCTAGTCATGCCCGATAACCACTCCGGCACGTCCACTTCAATGTTTTGTTTTTCCAAACAATGAATACATCCCCACATTTATAATCTTATTACGTTTTCACGGACGTAATTCAAATTTCCCTAACATTTGGTTGGCTTTCTAAATAATTAATTGAAAATAATTAATATTTTTAATTATTATAAAATAAAATATCAATAATAATTAAGCAATATAGATAATAAAATATTAATAATATTGTTTTCCATCATCATATCAAGTAAATTTAACATTTTTTGTCTTTAAGTCCTAGTTTAATTGATAAGGTGAGATATCATGACTCAAGTTCGAATTTGAGACATCGTAATTATGTGTGAGTTTTCTGATGATAATTATATCATTTCATCTGTAAACAAAAAAAAAAATTTACATTCTTCAAGTTAATGAGTTTTTCACATGAAGTTAAATATTTTAATCATACTCAACAACATAATAATCAAAATAATAGTCATATTAATCTTATATGAAACAATAAGAAGATTGTGAAATTATGAACTCTAACATTATTGTAAATGCAATTATATTCTTCAGCAAACGTCATAATTGTCATTGAAAAAACAAAAGAAAAAATCATACGATGGTATGAGCTAAATTTCTACGACGAAATAAAAGTGCTGTATAATTATAAATAACAAACTATAAAAGTAAGAGAATGGGGTTAATATTATATTTGCAAGATTAGTGAAAAGTCAAACATATCAAAATATCATTGTCAATAGTGCAAAGTATTTATAGATATTTTGTGAAGTTAAAGTTTATTTGAAGGTGTTTTGTGCAACTTCCAAAGAAAATAAGCTTGTATTTACTAGTATTTGACTTAAACTTTTTCACATTGTTAAATGAGACAAAAAAATTATTCTTGGAAAGAATCTTCAAATTGTTTGATATTCTTCTTTTTAATACAAACTTGTATCTTTGACAACTAAAATAAATGGAGGTTTCTGTCATATATAAATATAATGATCAAATTATGTAAGAGAAAATTATGAAAATGTTTTTTTTGAAAAGATGTGACTAAATAAGTAATAACAAATAATAATGTAATTAATTGGAAAAATAAATAAATAAAGTATAAAAGTTTACAAAATTGCCATTAATTTGGGAGGGAAAAACTCATGTAGAGACTTAACCACTTTTAGATATTCAGTTTTGGGTTTTAACTAAAACATGTGACCAAATAAATATTAATAATAATAATAATAATAATAATAATAATAATAATAATAATAATAATAATAATAATAATAATAATAATAATAATAATAACAATAGGAATACATGGGTAGTTTTATTGTAATAGGAGTAGTTTAGGCAATAAAATGATACATTAAAAAAAAGATAAGGACTGATAATTTTTTTTTAAAAAATATATAACTAAATAAATAATAACAAATAATAATACAATTAGTGGAAAATATAAATAGATAAAGTATAAAAATAAATTTATAAAATTGCCATTAATTTGAGAGAGAATTTTCATGTAGAGGCTTAACAACTTTTAGATATAAGAGACCAAAAAATTATTCAACATAATATTTAAATTGTTTGATATTCTTTTTTTTTTAATAGAAACTTGTATATTTG
>JBBPBO010000003.1:55647949-55663246 GCA_037974295.1 Cicer cuneatum
AAAAATGTTTTTTTAAAAAGATGTGACTAAATAAATAATCACAATAATAATCATAATAATTTGGAAGGAATATTTTTCAAATAGATACTTAACAACTTGTAAATATCCAATTTCGGATTTTTAGAAAAAATATGTGACAAAATAATAATAATAATAATAATAATAATAATAATAATAATAATAATAATAATACAATTAGTGAGAGGAATATATTGATAGTTTTATTGTCATATGAGTAGTTAAGCAATAAAATGATATATAAAAAAAAGACAAGAATTGATTTTTTTTAAATGCAACCAACTAAATAATAACAGATAATAATGTAATTAATCAGAGAAATTAAATTGATAAAATTTAAAAATAAATTTACAAAATTGCCATTAATTTGAAAAGCAAAAAACTTAACATCTTTTAAATATAAAATATAATAATAATCGAGCATAAATTACAGAATAATTTTATATGTACTAGTGATATTTTGGTGAATTTTGTGAATATTCCAAATTCAATATTCTAGATTCATATTGAAAATAGGAGCACTAACAACACTTTTTACATAGTCGGCTCAATTACTCTTAACAGTTAGTGTGGCTTAAAGCAAGTTGTGTATATGTGGATTTTTTATATTTATAAAAACTTATAAAAATAAATTTTAGTTGGTATAGGCCTAGAACTAAGGTGTAAATAGCCTTACTCTTGATATAGACACTCTCTTTTTCCTACTCTTATTTTTTATATATATATTTTAATTTAAGTTTAATTTATATGTATCACTAGTATAAAAAAATTTATCACAATTATTTATATAAATGATTTTAGAGATAAATTTGATAAAAATTAAATATTTATAATGATTTAAAGATCGTTACTTACATAATTTTTTTTTACATTAACAGATGAGTGATGCAACACATAGTGAGTAGCCAAAGCTATCTAAAAAATATATATTTTTGGGATAAACAAGTATAGTTTTATATTTAGCTACTTCAAATAAGTTAATTAATAAAAAGTTAGAATAAACAATAATTATCACTTGGTTGATATATTTATTTGTATTGTTTTGACACTTTCAATCTTTACTATAAATACAAATAAAATATATTTAGCAATAAAAATTGGCAAGATATGACTCATAAATAAATTTGATGATGAGTTTCATGCAAATAATTTAGTTGTTTATATTGAAAATAGGTATTGCATTTACGTTTCCCGATGACTCTTTAAATGACATTCACACCTCATCTAATTTTCAAAAATGCATTTAACTTCCTCATATTCACTAAATATCTTTACATTAGTTTTAAAAATAATGATATTCAAATTAATAGTTAATGATGTTAATTTTTTTTTAAGAAATCAAATTTATTCTTTTAACAAATTAATGTCATATTCTATTAATCATTTTTAAGAGTACATTTTTAATTTGCACATTATTATTTTATTTTAATTTTCTTTTTATTTTATGACAAACAAAATTCTTAAAATAATCAAAATGTAAGCTATCAAATAACAAATACTACATTTGTTCTAACTATAAGCATCAATTGACATGTTTGGTTCAAAGAAGTGGAAATGAGGGGAGGTGAAGTGAGAGGAGAGAAATAGAGGCATGTTTGGTTCAAAGGATATGAAGAGAGAAGAGGAGAGATATTTTAATTGTTGTGTTTGTTTTAAGAACTTAAAAGACGAGAGATTTTAAATGGTTTTCAAATTATATATAAGTATATAACTCCACCTTTCCCTTCTATCTACTTCCAATCAAAAACACTCTAAAAAAATTATGATCATCCAATTTTAAGCATACTAATAGATTGCTCTAAAATTATTAACTTTAACTTTGATCTAGGATAATTCTTTAACACGATCAACATCATCTTTAGTCATAATATTACCGTGCTGCTTGAAAACACAATGATTGAGATAAATAAGAATAAATATTTTCTCTAATTTCTCTTTCAATAGGATTAAAACTATTTTACATAGAGAGTATATATCTATTAAATTCCATAACAATATTACTATTACAATATATTTTTAATTTATATTTAAATATTTATTTTTGTATATGTGCACTGACATAGACTCAACTACGCTGATTAATTAGTAAAAATAAACATCAAAAGAATAGCTGAATTAAAGGAAAAAAGAAAAAAAAGAATAACATATCCCCGTTCTCTCTCTCTCCTTTCCTAGGGGTTTTGGAGAAAAATTAAATAGAGTAAAATTGTTTAGACACAATATTTAAGTACAAATATTTGACAATGCATACAAATATAAAACAATTTAAAAAAAAGAATTTAGTGATATGACCAAATTATTTCTCAATTAATTTTTTTTACTCGTAAACGTGTGCTCAAACATTTTTAATTTAGGTTCTCGCGTAACAAAAATCCCAACCATTCCCTGCTAGCAAGCACCACGTCAATCAATACGCTCTAAAATTTTAGCTTAAATCTGTAATTTTCAAATGAAGAGTGTTTGATTTTAAATTGATCTAAGATTTGATTCTGGCTACTTGAATTAGTCTAAGAATACATGCAAGGGAGTTCATGATTGTTCTTATTTAAATGCATAGCATAAAACTATTACCTATTTTAAAAATGTTGGAAGACATTATGGAAAACTAAGGTTTAATAATGCAAGGGCATAAATTAATAAGGTTATGTTTTCATCATATTAATAGACATCTTAAACAACAAATGTGATAACAACCAGAAAAAATAATTCAGCACAAAAAAATGCGCAAGATATCGTCACTTAAAATGTTAATAACACACTTTTTAATATTTATTTTTCAACAAATTATTTACTATTGATAGAAATTGTTGAAACATAAAGAGTATGTTAATGTGTTAATTCAAAAATTATTGAAGTTCCACATTGGAAAACTCTTATATATTAATTAGTTTTCAATTCCATAAATACTAAAGTCCCACATTGAATAGAAAATATATATCAATTTACTTTCTTCACTATATAAAAAGTGTCATATTTTTGTGAAAAGCACACCAAAGTTGAATGCATTTATCAAGTTTCTCTTTTCTCCCTTTTTATTTTGCTCGATATATTTCTGAGTCACTCCTTCCATTTTTTTTGTCCCTTCGATTTTTGAATGGTTCTAATGCCACTATCGTTTTAAAGCGGTTTATGTCGAAGACCGGATACAGTTTGTTTGGGATGTTTTATATTGGAGACTTTGTGGTTGAGGCAAACAGAAAAGGATAAGCAAGCTGAAGAATTAACCATGGGAGGATAATGATTACCTCTATAAGAATTATATTTTTAATGAACTTGCTGATGATTTGTATAACTAATACAGTTCCAGCAATATTGTGAGCGCTACCTCAAGTATTAGAGTATCAGATGACCGATGATAGATTCATGGAGGCTCACTCCCGTGAAAGTCAGAACATAACTCATGAGATCATCTATTAAGGTATGACTTTAGAAGAATTTCAAATTGTTGCTATTATTGAAAATGTGCTCCATATTTTTTTTCTTTTTATAAATAGTCTGATAACCTGTCTCCAAAAAAATAATGTTGTTTATGGTTTTCTTGAAGAATAAGGTAAGGTTTACTTACTCTATATGGGCATATTTGTACATCATTTCTAAATATGATATTTTTGTTAGGAAATGGTACGTCATTCATAACATGTTTAAATTAAATGTTCGAATTTGATAAAATGTCTCCTTCTACTTACATGTTGTGTGATTTTAATATTTGACATGCTAGACTCTGTCACGTGAACACATGTCACTTCAAACTTAAGTAACTTAGATTTAATTCCAAAGTTATCTTTAAATGATTTTGAAAAATGTGATTTTCGTAATCAAGCTAAAATAACAAAGAGTTCACATAAATCTGTAGTTAGAGAATCCGAGTCTTTAGATTTATTACATTATGATATATGTGAACTTGATGGGATGCTAACAAGAAATGAAAAACGTTATTTTATCCCTTTTGTTGACGGTCGTTCTGACTATACTTTTGTATATCTAATGAAAATAAAAGTGAAGCGCTTGACATGTTTAGGATATTTGTAACTGAAATTGAAAATCAATTTAGTAGAAAGATTAAGAGGTTTTGTAGTGATAGAGGAACTAAATACGATTCTAGTTCATTTAATAAGTTTTATAATTTGCATGGAATTATACATGAAACAATTGCACTATATTCGCCTGAAAAGAATGGTAAAGTTGAAAGAAATAATAAAACTCTTATTGAACTAGTTATTGCTATTATGCTTAAATATGGTGCAACATATCACTGATTGGGGGAAATTATTTTGACTATTTGCTATGTTTTGAATAGAGTTCCTAAATTTAAAAACAAAAGATCTCCTTGTGAGATAGTGAATAAAAGACAAGCGAACTTGTCTTATTTTTGAACTTGGGGTTGTCTAGCTTACGTCAGAATCTCCAATCGCAAGTGAATTAAACTTGCCAGTAGAGCCTATGAATGTGTATTCATTGGGTATGTAGTAAACAACAAAGCGTATAGGTTTTATGACCTAAATGCAAAAGTGTTCATAGAGTCAAATGATATTGACTTATATGAAAATAAATTCTCTTTTAAATCGAGAAATAGTGGTGGCAGCGAACCAAGTCATATTCCTACAACAAGAAGCAACAAACAAGGCGAAATATAAACTCAAAGAAGTAAAAGAGTTAGGGTTGTTAAGGATTATGGACCCGATTATATGACCTATACTTTAGAAGAGGATCCTGGAAATCTCTAAGAAGTTTTGTCATCATTGGATGCAGATTTATGATAAAAAACTATAAACGATGAAATGATTTCTCTAGAGTCTAACAAGACTCGACATCTAGTAGACTTGTCTCCTGGTTGCAAACCAATTAGTTGTAAATGAATTTTGAAAAAGAAACTAAAACTCGATGGAACTGTTGATAAATACAAGGCTCGCCTTGTAGCCAAAGGTTTTAGACAAAGAGAAAATATAGATTTCTTCGAAACCTTTTCACCGGTCACTAGAATAACATCAATTAGGGTACTCATTTCACTAGCTGTTATTCGTAACTTGGTGATACACCAAATGGATGTGAAAATAGTTTTATTTAAATGGTAATCTGGAAAAAGAAATCTATATGGAACAACCTGAAAGTTTTGTAGTTCATGGACAAGAAGACAAAGTTTGTAAGTTATATAAATTTATGTATGGTCTTAAACAAGCTACTAAGCAATGGCATGAAAATTTTGATAACTTGATTATATCGAATGAGTTTAAAGTAAATGAAAGCGACACATGTATTTATTACAAATTTGAAAATGAAATTTGTACTATCATATGTCTCTATGTAGATGACTTACTCATATTTGGTTCAAACATTCATGTTGTAAAGATGGTGAAATCATTATTGTATAACAGCTTTGATATGAAATACCTCGGAGAAGCGAGTGTAATCCTTGGAATCAAGATTACTAGGTCAAAAAAGGAAATTTCTTTGGATCAATCTCAATATATTGAGAATATCCTAAAGAAATACAAATGTTTTGAGTGTAAACTTTCTTGCACATTATATGATCCAAGTGTGAAACTTTTCAAGAACACTAGTGAATGTGTTAGACAAACTGAACATGTGAGCATCATTGGCAACCTCAGGTATGCCAGTAATTGTACTAGATTCAACATTGCATACGTCGTGGGACTGTTGTGCAGGTTTACCAGTAGACCTAATATATGCAGCATTGGCACGTTATCAAAAGAGTCACGAGATACCTAAAAATGATCATGAGTCTCGGATTACATTATCAAAGATTTCCTGCCGTCCTTGAATGATACAATGATGCTAATTGGAACACCTTATTAGATGACTCCAAAGCAATCAGTTGCTATATTTTTAGTATAGTCGGTGGTGATGTATCTTGGAAATCAAAGAAATGGACAAATACATCGTAAGCATAGCACTATTAGATAGTTACTTTCTAAATAAGTTGTTATAGTGGATCACGTACGCACTGATGAGAATTTAACAAATCATTTAACGAAATGGTTAACTAGAGAGAATATACTAAGTACATCCAAAAGGGTGGGACTAATGCCTATAGTCACTCTTGATGGTAACCCAATCTAAAAGACTAGAGACCCTAAGAATTAGGTTCAATGGGTAATAACAAGTCGTGAAGTGATATGAGATGAACATGCTATTATAAATGAGAGAAACATGATTCCTGAAGCGATGATAGGATGAGATAATAGAAACTCTTAATGACATATATACTCCATGTGGAGTGGAGTACCTAGTTACATGAATACCCTTGATAGACTCACCTATGTGAATGTGGAAGTGTATGGAATTTTGAGGCAGAATTCCTAGAACGTTCACTTTACTAGGATAGACGTGCAAGGCCATTAACGCACAGGCTTTTGAGAATACACCTTATGAAAAGGTTGTGTGTGGGTTTGATGTCAGAGATATAGTTCAAGTCTATGAGTCACTCTTATTGAATCTCACTTACTATGCAAAGGTTCAAGTCAAGATACACTCCTGCTTATGCACAATCTTATAGAAGTGTTTGATGCTATTTCAGAAACATTTTTTAATTCAAGTGCGGGATTGTTGGAACATAGAAAATATGTTAATGTGTGAATTTAAAAATTGTTGAAGTCCCACATTGGAAAATTCTCATGTATTGAGTAGTTTACAACTCTATAAATACTAAAATCTCACATTGGATAGAAAACATGTCAATTTGCTTCCATCACTATATAAAGAGTGTGATAGAACTCAGAATTTTAATGAAGAAAAAATTATATTATTTCTTAAAATTCAGAATAGTATCTCTTACAATGATGAGATTGGGAAATGATGCCGAAAGAAAAACAAAACCAGAGTTCTAAGTACTCCTAAACCGTTGAGAATTGCTCCTAACCAGAGAAAGAATTCCCCTATTTATTTCTTAAATTATTTTCTGCATATTTCCCCTCTTCCCATTCCCTCCTTCTTATAACATAATATAAGAGATATTATTAATTTGTTTTTATTCCTCCATTCATCCTTCTTGAAATTGAATGCCTTTCAGTTTCGCCTTCCCTTATTCCTTTAATGGAATATTAGTAGAATAAGAGACGTTATTAACTAGCTTTTATTCTCTCCATTCATCATACTAGAAACTAAATGTGGGTGACTTGGGTGAGTGGGGCCCACTTTTGGGCCCTCATTCTCTTAATTTGCAGTGTTCTATCATTGTCACCTGCTTCAAAATGAGCCTTGTCCTCAAGGCTCACATTAAGACATTGATTTTGTAGCAGACTTCCAAGTTCCCAACTGATGGTTTCCTTATTCCCTTCCCATGTTATGATTTTTCTTGGCCTTAGTATATTTGTGGTAACAACATTAAGTTCTTTTTTCGGAATGATTCTCCAATTCTCCAGAGTTTTGAAGTAGCAATATCGATTTACAAGAAAGGGGGGTTTGAATTGTAAATTCGCCCTTTTAAATTTCCCGTTAAAAACTTAAGAAAATAACTCAAGATTGATCTTGGTTGTGCAAATAGAAAACGGAGAACGTTCTTGGTTTTCACCAGAAAACAGAGAACGTTCTTGGTTAGTTAAAATCAACAGTTCAGTTTATCTATTTAACTTGATAATTAATAGACTGAAAGTAAATAGAGATAAGGGAAGAGATATCACACACAAATATATCCTGGTTCACCCAACCCGGGCTACGTCCAGTCCTCACAACGGTGATATTTTCCACTAAGTGTTTAAAACAAGAACCTTCTTGGTTTTACAGCACCTAGCTTAGATCAACCTTGATCTTGGTTACAAACTTTAATCTAATTCCACCCAGAAAGAGATTAATCAAATCACCTACCAACCTTGATAGGATTTCTTACAATCTACCCCAAACTATACTTAACTCTTATAGTTTGAGTTTTACAATAGTGATGAGATTGTTTTGTTAGAATCTGAGATGTCTCAACTCTTGTTTGAGATTCGATTCTTTACAAATAATTCAGTACAAATGTATCAGAGTAAATAAGAACTTAATTAGACTGATTCTTGTAAGTGATTGGAGATTTTCAAGTATGTATGTGAGTGATTGATGATATATCTTGGCACTTGAATGTCTTTGATTTTTGGACAGAATCTGAGTATGCTCAACTCGTGTTTAAGATTAGATTCTTGACAAAAGAATTCAATAGATGATTCTGATATGAAGAAGAAAAACAGAACTGAATCTTTTGTTTGTGATTGAGAAGCTTTCAAGTATGTAAGTGTATGTGAGTGATGTTTTTCTTTGTACTTGAAGCTCTTCTTTCTTCCTGAACTTTGACCTTCCTTTTATAGGCGTGAGAGCATTTAATGATGGTCAAATAGAGTCGTTGGTAGTACTCTTGTCAGGCTTGACCAAAGGCAATATTTCTGATTAAAAATAATCCAGCTTTTGACTATTTTTAATTTATGTTTTGACTGGTTGAAACCTTTGATTCTTGATCAGATTTCCTTTGTTTAATGATCTTTTGTACTTCAAATATATTTGTTAATATCTTTGATTTGATATGGAGTTTTGATTATGTCAAAACATCTTGGAGAATGATGATGAACTTCTGCAGAATATTAATGAAAATTTTGGAGATTGATAATCAATCTGGAGTCCTAGTATCTGAACTTTCTGGAGATTTATAATCAATCTGGTGGTTCAGCTTTGATCATTCTTGATGTCTTCTTGATCTTTTCTTGGATCTGTTTTGATGTAAATATACTTCAAGATCGTTCAACGTTCTTGGCAGTCAAGCTGGAGAAGAATGTAACATGGCTGGAGAATGATTGTATCATTCTAGACTGATGATACACTATTGGAGAATGATGTTAAACATGCTGGAGATTTGATTGTTAACATGCTAGAGATTGATGTTTGATCATTCTGAAGATAGTTGTTAATCATGCTGGAGAATGATAATCATTCCGGAGATTGATGATAATTTCTGGAGACTAATGATCATTCCTAGAGACTGATGATCATTCTTGATAGAAGATCATTCTGGAGACTATTCTGATCATTCTGGACATTCTGATGTTCAAGAACAGACTTGGTTCTTGCTCTAAATGTATTTTCTGGAGATATCCTATGATATCGTTTTCTGGAGGTATCTTATGATAGTATTCTGGAGGTATCCTCTGATATCGTCTTCTGGAGGTATCCTCTGGTGACGTCTTCTGGAGGTATCCTCTGGTGACGTCTTCTGGAGGTATCCTCTGGTATCCTCTGGTGACGTCTTCTTGAGGTATCCTCTGGTGACGTCATCATCCTCCGGTAATGAGTTCATCCTCTGGTGACGTCATCATCCTCTGGTAATGAGTTCATCCTCTGGTGACAGCTTCTGATATCCTCTGGAGGCATTTTCTAGTATCCTCTTGAGGTATCTTCTGGTGATGTCATCTGGAGGTATCCTCTGGTGACATCATCATCTTCTGGTGACGTCATCATCCTTTGGTGACATCATCATCCTATGGTGACATCGTCATCCTCTGGTGATGACTTCGAGTAACATCTTCTATTTTTCCAGATTGTGTCAAGAGTGTTCTTTATGCTGATTTCTTGGCTTTCCTTGAATCATTAATATGCTGTTAATTCTGGACATTCTGGAGACTGTTCAGTCTTGCTTTGGCAGCTTGATTCATGATCTTTTTTCTTTGTGATTTGAATGGCTTCTTTTGATTGTAATTGATCACATTTGTGCATTTTGTTAAAGTGAATGAATTCTTTCTTTGTTCATTTATGCATTCATGTTCCTTAAACAAAACTTAAGTGAAATCATTAGTAGACCACCATTCATAAAACTTAATCATTTAATTTAAAACGTTTTTTGTCATTAAAACATATATCAAAAATATTTTTTCCTCAACAAGTTTGACACTGCAACTTCACAGCTTTCCCTTTCTAGTCCAAGGAAATTGCCATTTCTTCCCAATCAAATAACACCTTACCTAGCTTATGTAGCCAAGCCACTCCCAAAATCATGTCCTCACCTTGTAATTCCACTATGTAAGCGTCAACAGTGGTCTCGAACCTTCCAATTTGAATGTCATACTTCCCACACTTCTCTGTTATAGCCACATAGGAACCGTTTCCAAATTTTGCATTCGTAACCGAAATATGCTCTACTGGAATCTGCAGAACTGCAGCCATTTGAGGAGTCACAAAATTATGACCAGCACCAGTGTCCACCATCATTGTAACTGGTATACCCTTCACGGTACCTTCCAAATGTAGGAGAAAAGGGAACAAATTTCGAGCTCTGCCTTCCTCTTCTATTCCGAAGAACATCGCAGAGTTGAATCTTAGTGCAACGTCTTCCTCCCCTTCCTTCAGTTCGATAACTAGGACTTCATCGACATTGCCTGTCATTTCATCATCTCCTAGAATCACCAAACGCAACTGTTTTTCAGCACACTGATGAAAGGGATGGAACCTTTCCCCACATCAAAAACAGAGGTGTTGGAACCAAGTTGGTTCTAAGTACTTAGGATTTTGATGTTTACAAAAGCACTCCATGTAATCTTATTTTGTACCTTGAATTATTAAAGTAAATGCCACCAGAAGCTGAAGTAATCAGAAGCAGAAAATCAAAGGGTTCCAGAGATTGAATCATGAAGGTACCAGAAGATACTCCAGGATGCCAAAGTCAGAAGGAAGCAAAGTCAGAAGGAGACCTGGACCAGACCAGAAGGAAGCCTGCCAGAGGGAGATTTGATCCAGACCAGTAGGAGTCATAAGTTAGACTTAATCCAGAAGTTATTCTGACCAGAAGATGGCCTGGCAGTGAAATAATAAACAGCCCAGACTTGATCCATACTTAATCAGAGGGTAAATTAATAGGTCCAAAACAAAGGAATTAATCCAGATTTGACCTAGACCAGAAGATAGCATGGTTCAGGGTATGAAACTAAGTCCAGACCAGAAGAAATGATCTCCAGATTTGATCCAGAACTGATCCAAAATAGAAGGTAAAATGTCCAGACTGAAATATTATTTGCCCAGACTTAATTTCAGTTCAATCCAGACCCAGTTCAGAATTGGTCCAGATCAGAGGGAAGATATCAAGATCAATAGTTCAGATTTAAGGATATGGCCCAGTGATGGCCGAGATCAAAAGATCAGACTATGGCCCAGTGTTGGCCGAAATAAGAAGGTCGGGATGTGTGGTCCAGCAATGGCCGAGATCAGAGGATCACATCATATCAGTTTGCAAGTCCAGGATGGCCGAGATCAGAAGATCAGAAAGTGTGGTCCAGGGTTGGCCAAAATCAGAGGATCACAGCAGATCACTTAGTAAGGTCCAGATGTGGACTAGTGCAGAAGATCAAATGGTCCAGATTTAATCATGAGGATTAACGGTGGAGATTTAATTAAATTTGATCAAAGTATTAAAAGGATTTGATTCAAAAATAAAGTGAAATCTTGTGGAATTCAGAAGCTGTTGGCGGGAAGAAACTAAAGACATGATTGGCCAGTTATTTGTGAGTTCCAGCTTTCCAGCTTTCCAGAAACTAAAGCAAACACTCAAGTTTTTAGTGACGTTAATTGTGAGTTCCAGCTTTCCAGAAGCAAGCACTCGTGTTATTTTCTTTCGCTTGTGTTAGATCTAAGTTGTTGAAGTAGAGTCTACAATCTGAGGGAGTCAGAAGGGGTAGCAGATTACTTGGCAATTAGATTCAAGGCATTGTAATTCCTTCTACAATATGGGGTTGTCAGATTGGTAGGAGAAGACTTGACTTAAGAAGTCAAGGTGCTGCATTCCTCAAAAGTCTAGGATTGTTAGACTGTTTGAGAAGACTGACTTGGAGGGTTAGTGGTATTGTTGTAATTCAAGGTTTGAATTAGTGAAATCCTTCAAGGTGAAGGGACTGGACGTAGCCTCGTTAACGGTGAACCAGTATAAAATTCTGTGTTTTTATTTTACTTTATATCCGCTGCTAACTCTGTTTTATTCATACATCAAGTTTTGTTATAAAACTGCAAAAACATAAAAAGTATTCAAGTTAGTCAAACACAATTCAATCCCCCTTCTCGTGTTTGCACCTTCAATTGGCATTAGAGCTCGGTCTCAAGGTTGAGCACTTAACAGTGTTTGAGGAAAGGTCCAAGGGGTTCAACATGGCAGAATCCAGAGATGAACTGGGAGGCAACATCAACAGACCACCACTGTTTGATGGAGAAAGGTTTGAGTATTGGAAGGACAGAATGAGAAGTTTCTTCATATCTCAAGATCCTGAACTATGGAAGATGTTAGTCAAATGATACACTACACCTACTGTTCCAGAAGATCCAACTAAAGAACTGGACATAGATGATATGAAACCAGACCAGAGAAAATTATACAAACTTCATCACAAGTCCAGAAACATCATGATCAGTGCCATCACATTCAAGGAATTTGACAGATGCACAGATAAAGAAACAACAAAGAGCATATTCGACAGTCTGGTTCTGACATATGAAGGAAGCCAGCAGGTTCAAGAAGCAAGGGCTAACATACTGGTCAAACAGTATGAGATGTTCAAGATGAAAGATGATGAAAACATTGATGGAATGTTCTGCAGATTCCAGACTCTGATATCTGGACTGAAGGTCTTGAAGAAAAGCTACACAAAAGCAGGTCATGTCAAGAAGATTCTAAGAAGCTTACCAACCAAGTGGAGACCAATGGTTACTGCAGTTTAGCAAGCCAAAGATCTGAACAACTTAAAACTTGAAGATTTGATAAGCTCACTCAGGTCTCATGAAATAGAACTAGAAGCAGATGAACCAAAGAAGAAGAAGAATCTGACCCTGAAGTTGAAACAGAAGAAAACTGCAAGGGCAACATCAGAATCAGAGGACAATGATAGTGACTATGATGATATGGCCTACTTAACCAAAAAGATGGTTAAGATATGGGAAAACATGAAAAGAAGAAGCTTCAAGAAGAAACATAACAACAAAGGAAAGGAAGAACTTGACAAGAAGAGTATCGTTTGTTATGGATGCAATGAACCTAGACATATCAAGTCAGAATGTCCAAATCTGGAAAAAGGCAAACAACACAAGAAAAATTCCAGATTTAGAAAGAAGGGTCTAATGGCAGCCTGGGATGCATCAGAATCAGAGGAAGAATCGTTTGATGAAGAAGAGGTAGAAACAGCAAAGATGGCATACATCAAGTCTGCCTCTAGACTTCATAAAGGCAAGAATTCAAGAAGGAAAACAGGCAGAAGGAAGAATGATCGAAGCAGTCATTCAAGGAAGTCTGGAAGCACATCAGATGGAGCAATTCTGGCTCTGATGGCTCATAAAAATTCAAGTTCTGAATACAGCTCAGGCTCTGGAACAGATTCAGAAGATGAAGACGATGAGGTATTTTCTGATCTCACTAGATTTGAATTAATTGAGACTTTAAAAGACTTTTTAAATGCAAACAATAAGATGTCTTTAAAATTGAAAACTCTTAGGGAAGATAAGAAAAATCTAACCAAAGAAGTCCAAGTTTTAAAGAATCGAAATTCTGAGTATGCAACTGAAAACAAGGATTTTAAAACTGAAGTTGCAAGACTCAAATCTGAAAACCAAACTCTCAAAAGTGATATTTGTTCCACTTCCAAAACTGTTTGTGAATCTGATATGCTTGAGTAATTTTTTCAAAACTTTATTTCTAATGGAATGGAAAGAAGTAAATATGCATCTATGATTTATGGAAACAATAACATTGGAAAGAGAGGTATTGGTTCTACAGAAACTATTGCTGAAACTAAAATTGTTCATTCTGATGCTTTATGTATTGTTTGTGCTAAGAAAGGTTACTCTGAACTATCTTGTCAAATGGTAAAATCTGAACAAGATCAGAGAGCTGTTAAGACTAACAAACCTGGACCCAATCAGTTCTGGGTACCAAAAGATCAAATTGTCTATGTTGCAGATATTCTGAGCAACTAGAAGGAGACACCAACAATGGTGCCTGGACAATGGATGTTGGCAATGCACAAGCAGAAGAAGGTTTATGTTCCTGCTACAACAAGACAAAGGCAATCTGAGTCTAATGGAAGAAGGTCTGGTCAACTCAACCAGAACCAGAATCGGAATCAGAACCAAAACTGGAACCAGAATCAAAATTGGAACCAGAATCAGAACAGGAACTAGAACCACAACCAGAACTGGAACCAGTATCAGAACAGAAACTGGAACCAGAACCAGAACTGAAATCAGTATAAGAAGCACAGGAACTGGAACCAGAATCAACTCTGGAACCAGAATCAGATAAGGAATTACCAGAATTACCAAATTCATCAGAATCACCAGAATCATCAAGGTTATTAGAATCACAGGATTCACCAAAATTACCAGAATCAAAACATGTTCCAGAATCATCAGAGGAACATGGTTTATCAACCAAAACAGAATCAAGGAAACTGCTCAAACAGGCCAGAAGAAGAACTGGCTCTAATGGTTCAAACAAAAGCTAAGTCTGAATTTGAGTCTGACTCTGACTCTGGTTCTGACAGAGAAAAGGCAAGGTCTGATCAGCAACACAAAGCTTGGTATCTTGACAGTGGATTCTCCAAACACATGACTGGAAACAAATCTATGTTTCTGGATCTGACTTTGAAGAATGGAGGCAAAGTTTCCTTTGGAGGAAACCAGAAAGTTCAGATTATTGGTACAGGAACTGTTGGTAACACTTCTTCTCCCTTATCTATTAAAAATGTTCTGTTAGTTAAAGGGCTAAAATATAATCTTCTGAGCATAAGTCAATTAAGTGATTGCAATTATGATGTTATCTTTAATCAAAAAATTTGCAAAGCTGTTAGTCAACTTGATGGGTCGGTTTTATTTACTGGCACTAGGAAGGATAATGTTTATAAAATTGATCTTTTCATTCTTGCTAAGCAACAGGTTAAATGCTTATTGTCTGTGAGTGAGCAGAATCTGATTTGGCACAAAAGGTTAGGGCATGCAAACCCTAAGCTTATATCCGATTGAGCAAACTCCAGTTAGTAAGAGGGCTTCCCAAGGTAAGTTCCAAAACTGAGATTCTGTGTGAAGCATGTCAAAGAGGTAAACAAACTAAAAGCTCTTTTAAAACTAAAAAATGTGTTTCTACCTCTCAACCACTTGAACTGCTTCACTTAGATCTGTTTGGTCCTGTTCAAACAGCTTCTCTCGGTGGTAAGAAATATGGTTTTGTAATTGTTGATGATTACTCAAGGTGGACTTGGGTAAATTTTTTAAAGAACAAAGATGAATCTCACAGAGTATTTATTTCTTTTTGTAAGCAAGTTATGAATGAATAGG
>JBBPBO010000003.1:55663746-55771693 GCA_037974295.1 Cicer cuneatum
AATTTTTTTTTATAAAAAATATATAGTTATTTTCACCAATTTATAAAAGGGAGGATAATCTAGAAAACAAAATAAAATTTTCTGGTAAATTTTAAAAAATTAAATAAGATAAATTCATTTTCTTAACAAGTATAAATTGATTTTATTTTTTGTTATTATTTATTTGAGATGGATAGAGTAACTTTAATCAATTCCCCAAAATCAATAAATTAGAGAAAATTTCTTATCTAAATCTCTGGTGCACCAACAAATAATTAAACTGAAGTGATTAATAATTTTTAATTAAAGACAAATTATTTAAGAGAATCTGAATTTAAATCTTAGCTGAAATAATTTTTGAATTTCAGTTGAATTAAGGTGTATGAATCATATTTATTTGGTATTTTTTCTACATAATGCTCAAATTTTAGCTTAGTAATTTAAAAATGTGAAATTATTTGTTTTAAATTGTGCTAAGATTTGATTGCAGCCTTCCAAACAATCACCTAAAGGAAGTAGTTAACGTTTTTGATCTTACGTCTAAACTTAATTTCTTAAATGGAAACTCAGATTCTTCAAGTAGCTCAAATTCAAACAATATATCTTCAATAGCCTCTGCCAATTTTTTATCTTCATCAGCATTATGATAACAGTTTCTTCTCTTGGCATCAAGAACAATATTTCTCCAAACAGAGTCACTGTTAATTAAAGTAGATGCATTTCCTAATATCCAAAGATAGTATCTGCAAAAAAATGAAAAACAAACTCAGTTTCACCCAACTTGAAAGTTGGAAGCAGCTTAACAAATTGAACATAATAATTCATACCTAGCTATAGTCAAAGCAACATTTGTGCTTTGTCTATTGGAAAGAAACCCCACTTTTCCACTCCCATTAGATCTCACAGTAGATATTATGATTATGTCTTCCTCGCCGCCTTGAAAGCCATCAACCGAACGAACACTAACAGAAAAATCGGCGTTAGAAATCGAAGTGTACTGCTTAACTTTCTCCTTGATTTCATAAACTTGAGCATTGTACGGAGATATTATTCCTATGTTAACTTTCTTCTTTGTCTTCAGAAACTCTGAAAAAGAAAATGAAGTTACACATTACATGAATGCATAGTACATATAAAAAACTAATGTTTTCTTATAAGATAACAGAAAATGAAATAACCTCTTCTAAGACTTTGAAGTATTTCACAGATAACAGCAACCTCAACCATGTTCTTCGAACTGTGTCCGCGGCCAGATTTCTCTTTACCCTTATCTATGTTAATAAAAGAATAAGAAGAATACATTTCACCTTCAAGGAAACTCTTATTATAGCTTTCTTCCATGACAATGGCAGCATTAGAAAGCTTATCTTCATAGAACTCTTTGCATGGAAATAAGCTTATGGATGGATGCATTCTATACTGAACATTAAGCAGTTGTCTTTTGAATCCCAACATTACCAGCCTCTCAAACATACTTCTTCCAAATTCACACTTGTCAGCAATCTACAAATATAACAATTTCAAATACATTATCCAACAATCTTTAACTATGGCAAATATTTCACAATCAATTATCAAGTACCTTGCTTTTGACCAATGCAGGAAGCTGTCTCTCATCACCGATAAGAATGCAATTGCGAAGACCTGGAAGCAGCAATGGAATTGTTGATTCACATTCTTTTAGCTGTGCAGCTTCATCAATTACTAAAAATTTAACTACTGGCATTCCATTTTTGTACAGTTTACCAGAGATTGCAGCTGTACATAAAATTAGACATGCATTTGACAAGCAAAAAGTTTCCATTTCACATCTCTTATATTTAGCAGGAAGAGAAACTGACTTAGATAGCAAACTTAGAAGGCTAAGACACTCATCAATCTTTGTTTTACAAATTGCTCCATTGACATGATGTTTTTCTCTTTATCATGCATAACATTTTTATTAAGCTCTAAAATCTCTTTCCATGCCTCATTCCCCATATCTTGCTTGCATGCACGATATGAACGATATGCACATATCTCCAATAAGTATTGATATTGAGGATCTCTAAGCAACTGTCTCATTGATTCTAAAGTATGCTTCCATCCAGTTTCTGGACAAAAGCATTTCATGAGGATCTTGACTCGATTCTCAAGAAAAATATTTTCAAGACCCGGATGACAATCTATTTTCATTCTCTTACTATTACCAAAGAGCACAATCTCACTGAGACCATATGTATCATGCTCAAGTGAATCCAAAACTAATCTACACAACCGATTTGCAACCTCCAATATTGCTGTATTTGTTGGAGCACAAGTCAATGTTGTGGTTTGTAACTTGAGTAAAGAAAATAACAAGCATGCAACTGTTTTTGTTTTGCCAGTCCCTGGTGGACCCATATAAGTCTGGTTTTATAATGACAACAATTTATCATATCAACACTGCTCATAACAGCATCTTCTTGTGATTCATTCAGATTCTGAGAAAGAATTATGCTGTCTTCTTTGATTAATAAAGCTTTACTATTTTTTTCTGACAGGCAAAGATTACAATTTTCTCCACTCTGAAATATAAAGAAAGCATTAAACAGGTTACATTCATATATAACTACAAAACAAAAGAATAAGTATTTATAATTCCACACTAGTACCACAACATGTAAGCACTTTAAAGTAATTATAAAAAAATAGATGAGCTATGAAAGAGTAACACAGAAAATCAATCATAAGAAACTGTCGAGTGATTCTTACATTGAGATGAGGTCGCAATACATTTTGAATTATGTTTCCATCTGACTCCGAGTTCAATGCCTTCCAAATCCGGACATTTGTAGTCATGTTCATAAGATGAATTGCATACAGTTTCTGTTTTTCATTATCCATAATACCAGATTCAAAATCTGTGTTAATGCATTGGTTAGAACGAACTAGGATTTTATCAGTTAATTCATCACCATCATCATCATTCATTGGACCAAGAACAAAAGCAATATGATATGGAATTTTGGGAGTGTCAAACTTCAAGTCATCAATACTTTTGGGCCTAATATCAGTGAACAAAATGAGATCACCAAACTCAGGTTCATATTTTCCACCATCTTTTTTACACCTTATCTGATAGTACAAGGAATAGGGAAGCTCGAACTTCTTGTTTTTTTCAAGTTTCAATAATTCACGGAAAGGTGCTCGAGCCACACCAGATAAACTTGATGATAAATCACTGTGTATTTCCTCAAGCAATAGAGGAGCAAAGGATATTTTGTAATCTTCTGTTGAACAGAATGTCTCTGGAATTTTTTTCACCTGAGAGAAAACAACCATTTCAAGTAATAATTAATGATAACTTAACACTAAGCAATTCAATCATTTGTCAGGGAAAATGATTTGAGATATATTACTCCCAGATTCACAGTTTTTCTAGGGAAGGAGAGAGGAGTACCTATTTATTGTTTGGAATTAAGAAATGTTTTTAAGAATAATTGAAACGTTGTTTGGTAAAATTAGGTGATAGGAGATAATTTATACTTGATAGATGTTATGTTAATTGAATTATTTATTTATCTAATTTATTTTTTAAATTTAAATAAATCAATTATTTACTTCATAATTTTTTTAAAATTTAAATTATTTATAAATAAACTAATTATTAATATAATATTGTATTTCTTTAGTTAGTTTATTTATTTTAAATTATAATAAATAAATTATAAAGGGTAAAATTGAATTTTAGTTACACTAATGAAAATAAAATTAGAAGAAAAAATGTTAAGATATAATAAACTCATAAGCTACTTAAATTAGTTTATAAAAAAATCATGTTATTTTAAAAAAAAATATCAAATATATATTAAAATGTAAATTTAATATAAAAAAATTCATTTTAAAATCCTCTAAAATCTCCCTTCCAAACAGGCCCTATATTTACTATGATACCAAACTAATCTTTCTAAAAAAAATACAACTAAACCAGAGTTAGATCATCTACATCAGCTACAAAGTACAACCATTAAACTATAGAATTTAGAGATAGAAATATTTGCTTTTTATCATTCATTTATAGCGGTTGAATTGGCTACACATGATGATAAAAAACATTTGCAATTGACAATAAACTTACAAGGAGATGATATGTTTTTATTGAATAATTATTTAATTAAAAATAAATAAAATAGGACCCTTTTTGTAGTGTGTGTTGAAAAAGAGTAAAATAACAGAACCTTGTTTGTGTAAAGATGTTCATTCAGAACATCTTTGAAAGTCCACGAGAATACAATATCTAAAAGTTCCCCAACTTCTTGAATTTCCTTATCACTTTCATTAGTAGTCTTCTCCATCTTTGTCTCCTTAAAAGTCACCTAGCTAAAGAATAAAGAATTAAGAAAAACAAATTAATCACTGATGCTTTATCTTTATAACATACACTTGAAAATCATTAGTAGTTGTTAACGTGCATCTATAGTATAAGTATACTATACTTACATGCAAAAGAATTCAGAAAATGAAGGAATTTGAAGTGTGTGCTTATGATCACTATTGAGACAAAGGAGACTTATATATCGCATAATATGAAAGGTTAGCTTCATGCACAATACTAATTAGTGATATGTGAATGAATGAGACAATTTTATTGATTAACGTAGTTAATTAATAAAAACGATATTTTCAACACAAAATAAAATTAAAGCAGCGTAGGAGTACATAAAAAGGTGCTTTTTTCTTCATAGGAAATTACATTGTGTAATGGCATTGTTTTCTTGAGTTCTACAAGTGCAACCGCTTAATTTCGTTTCCATATGCACTATACATTTTTCTTATTCTATTCATATTGGCTCTTGGCATGACAACCGGATGAGTACAACTCCGCACTCGCAATTCCAGTACCGCCCCATCGGAGATGAGATAAATTTTTAACCTACACCCACATCCAATAGGGAATGGTTTTCCCCGCCCTACACCCGCCCCAACTACAAAAATTGATATTTTTATATAAAAAAAAGTGACTTTTGTTTTTGAATTTATTTATTCATAGCATTGTAAAAAATCAATAACTAGACTAAATAAAAGCATTCAATGCAAGCCATAAAATTTCAATAATCAAAATAATAAAGTTACAATGTCTCAAAATTAGTTTAAATTTTCTATAAGTCAAAATATTTTCATACTCTTCAAGCTCTTTAGTAATAAAAATATCAATTCCAACAAAAGTTCCAAATCATTAAAACAATTTTTTTTTCAAATACGCATTTTCTAATGATCATCTTCAAGGTGGGAGTTGGTAACTGAAGTAACACCATTGATCAATAATTCATTTATATTAAAGAATAAAAGCTAAATATTAACATTTAACATAACAAATTTAATACAAAGAGTATAGAGAATAGAATTCATTCATCGTCAAACTTAATTTCATTGAGTAAAATAGCATTTTCATTGTACACTTTAAAATTCAAATCACTTATCAATATCAATATAGTACAACATAAACATTGATAATTTAATATATACAAAATTAATAGTTATTTCAAATATTCAAATTTAAATGCATAATTTATAAGAAATACAAGTCTTCTCAGCACTCCATAACCAATGTCTCAAAATAATAAAGTTACAAAGTCTCAAAATTAGTTTAAATTTTCTATAAGTCACAATATTTTCATACTCTTCAAGCTCTTTAGAAATAAAAATATCAATTCCAACAAAAGTTCCAAATCATTAAAACAAATTTTTTCAAATAAGCATTTTCTAATGATCATCTTCAAGGTGGGAGTTGGAAACTGAAGTAACACCATTGATCAATAATTCATTTATATAAAAAAATAAAAGCTAAATATTAACATTTAACATAACAAATTTAATACAAGGAGTATAGAGAATAGAATTCATTCATCGTCAAACTTAATTTCATTGAGTAAAATAGCATTTTCATTGTATACTTTTAAATTCAAATCACTTATCAATATCAATATAGTACAATATAAACATTGATAATTTAATATATACAAAATTAATAGTTATTTCAAATATTCAAATTTAAATGCATAATTTATAAGAAATACAAGTCTTCTCAGCACTCCCTAACCAACTGCTAGCACACATCATGGACTCTAGTAGTCCAATGAAGTCAGCTTCGATGAGGACTTAAGATATGTCCGCTAATACTGAATGCATATTTAGAAGTTACACTAGAAACATGAATTGTCAATACATTATTTGCAACGGCTTGGAGTGTTGGATACTTAACACCATTCAACTTTCACCGCAATAAAATATAAAAATTTGGACTTGTTGGTAAAATTTTGCTTTTGATGGTATATTCTGATTTCTGCCTTTGATGATATCCTCTAATGGTATCCTCTGATTTCTGCCTCTGATGGTATCATCTGATGATATCTTCTTATGATATCCTCTGATTTATGCCTCTGATGATATCATCTGATGGTATCATCTGATTTCTGCTTCTGATGATATCCTCTAATTTCTACTTCAGATGATATCCTCTGATTTCTGCTTCAGATGATATCCTCTGATGATATCATCTGATAGTATCCTCTGATTTCTGTTTTTGATGATATCCTCTGATTTCTGCTTCTGATGGTATCTTCCGATTTTTGCCTCTGATAGTATCCTCAGATTTTTTCTTCCGATTTTTGCCTCAGATTTTTTCCTCCGATTTCATGCCTCTGATTTTTTGCCTCAAATGGTATCCTCTGGTTCTAGTTATGATTTTCTCCTTTTTTTATTTTTCTATTTTTGTTCTTTTTATATTTTTTGTTTTAGGGCAGCAATAACACTCTTCCATCTTTTCAGCCTCCATGTCTTTCACTTTTACAACAGTACATGCTATCTTTTTTGCTTTTTTTTTTTTAAACAAGTTGCATTTTTTCTTGTGTACACACTATCTTTCCAATCCTCTTTTAACCCTTTTTACTTTTTCTCTTTTTTCCTAAAATGACTACAACTTTTACCATGTATACAAGCAATTAAAAAGTGCATTCTCTTTTTTTCTAAACATAGCTTAGCAAAACCAATTTTTCTACAAAAACAAGCAATAATCCAGAACTCAATTATATCCAATGGATACCAAGATTAACCACTCTTTTCTATAAATTGAGAACAAAAATTAAATCAAGCGGAGGGGGCAGTTTTGAAAGTTTTCAATTTTCATTTTTTTTAAGCTAGTAAGATTTTTGTTGGTAAGATAAATGAAGCATGAAATGAGTTAAGGAAGAATACAACAATTCAAGACAAAAGCAAAATACAATCAGAGAAATCAAAGAGTATAACAAATATTTAACTTGTGTGGTAACTATTTCTAAACTATTCTTTATAACAATTTTATAGTTTTGATTAGTGGTATACCTTTAATTTGGATTTTGTTTTATCATAAATAAACATTTTAATTTCGTTAAAAGTCTTATTAAATCATGTCAGTTTTATTAAATTCTTTCAATATTATAATAATTGTCCTCTTATTCTTTTATTTAAATTATGGACTAAGTACAATTAACATCAACCACTTTTAAAATCATATCCATTCAAATTTCATTCTCTGATTTAAATCACTATTATCTTTAATATTTTTTAAAGATATTTGATGTGACATTAGATTAAATAAATGATGTGATATTTGATGTGACAATTATGTGATATTTGATGTGATATTTGATGAATCTAAAATCAATATTTTTTAAATATTAGATTAATTAGATGTAACATCTTTTTAATCTTTGAGTTGTTAAGACACAAGTTGTACCACTTGGTGACTTTAAAACTCAATTTTAAAACTGAAAATAATAAAAAAAAATATTTTTAAACGGATTAACTAGATGAAACATCTTTTTACTCCTTGAGTTGTTGAGACACAAGTTGTGCATCTTGATAGTTTTAAAATCCGTTTTTTTTTTCAAAATAATTATTCAAATCAAACAAACCTTTTTTCTGTCAAAACATTTTTTTTATATCAACAATCAACACAATTTCTTTAAAAGCAATCAACACATCTGCATTTTCTACCCAAGAACTACGTAGCTTTGATTTCTCATCGCACTAGGAGATACGTAAGAGCAAGATCACATTCTTGTCAAACACATTAATAAAAAAAATTCTTCTTTTTTTCTTTCTTTCTTAAGCACATATTTATTTCAAAATCACATTAAAATACTATTGATACTCATATCTAATATAACGAGAAATAAATATATTTAAGTTAATATTAATTTTGCACAATTAATTATAGGTAACCCTATTTTAACGGATGTCGTAGGGTGCTAATACCTTCTCTACGCATAATTGACTCCCGAACTCAAAATTTGGTTTCAAAGACCATTTTTTTCTTTTTAAGAGTTTCCCAATGTTTTCCCTATTTTAAATAAACTTTGGTGGCGACTTCATTGAATTCGAGAAACACTCGAAATTTAGGCCGCGACAGCTGACGACTCCACTGGGGACCCATAGAGTGTCAAGCCTAACATAATTAATTGTGCAAAATTTGTTAGCATTTATATTTATTTCCCCTTCACATTTTTTTTTACTTTTATGTGTTTACTGTTTATTATTTATTTTCGTGTGTAAATTATATTTTTATATATGTTTGAATACTTTGCATCATTTTATTGAATTATGCTTCTCTTCAGACACTACACTAACACTTTTGCACACACTTGAGTGAGAGTGTATGAAGTTGCGTAGTGTTAGCTTTCTAGATGTACATCCTGTTTGGTTAGCATAAAGACTTCACCTAGAGTTTCGTATCTTTCGAGAATTATTGTCACTTCTAATAGTTTACCTATTGTTGTTGACAATATTGTTGTTGACCATATCCAAAATCATAGAGCCACCTTGAGAGAGGGTCACTAACTAAGAAAGCTCGCGAATCTGTTAAATGTGAGCAAAATCTATGTAGGTCACAATGAGAGCATTTTTCTTTTCCAAATTCAAATCAACATTATTCTTTGTTGAAAAAACTAGTATGGTTCCAATTTTATCTTCCTAGAGGGACGAAATAAAAACCTCACTTTTCTTCAACTCTCATTTTTGTTTTTTCACATTGTGTATATATTCTCTTATCAATTTTTTTTCACATTCCAAAAAAAAAAAAAGGAAAAATAAAGTGGTCATGAAAATTAGTTATATTTTCAATAGCATTAATGTGTGTCTCTTTGCATTACTTGCAATTTTACATCAAAATAAATGTGAATTCAAATCATTTCTCATATTGGCATCATCTAAAAAAAATATCAAATTTGATATGTGTCGTGTCACATTTTTACATTTGTCACAAGAAAATTCACTCTTAAAAATAGTCCAAACCAAATGTATGTTTAAGTCGTGATATTCATTTCCAATGAAAAAAATAGTCTCACATGAAGATCTAGCATTCATATTTGCATGTAGTTTATTGTGTCAATATACTATTATGACAACTCCTTTTTACCTTGCAAAACCTTAGTGGTAAGAAATGTTTGTCTTTTATTCTGCTTCATAAGCGTGGACTACATATTTTCATATGTCTGCGCAAGTGTGACGTCCCATCTCATGCCAGCAAGCAATTTCTTGCAATAATTACATTTAGCTTTATCTTTTCCATTAACTTTGACCTTTAAAAATTGATCTCATACAATACATTTAAGCCTATTGGGACGATCTTTGATTATTTCATCCGACATATTATTATGTCTCATCCTAATGTGTTTGCACAGTTTCATTTGGTGTGGAAGCATTAACTAACGGATTACAACTTTCATTCATAGTTGGTTGATGTGAATTTTCTTCTGAAATAAGTTGACATGGTAGTGGTTGAGATGTGCCATCAATTTTCATGTCTATATTATGTAAAGTTGTCCATAAAAGCAAATTAAATCCATGAATTCATAAAAGTTTTGATGAGTAGTATAAATAAAAAACGATTTAGATTATCCATCCATCACCTCATTAATCATCATACATAAAAAAAACTATATTTAGATTATTCTAATTTCTAAAAACATATTTAACACTAAGAAATTAATCAAGAATCACAAACAAAATTAACCAACACAGATTAAGCAAAAATCACAAACATACAAGCAGATTTACTAACACAAACAGAGACGAGTGGCAAAAATCACAAACATATTTACTTACATAAAAGCAAGAATCAATAACATACAAGAAAGAATCACAAGAAGATTTAATAACAAGAGATGCACGACAGAGTCGACACTGACGAGGATGGATGGCATAGAGGAGGACGCGCAAAGGATGATGGCAGAAAAAATGGGAGTGGAGGGTGGACGCCCTAAATTTCTAGTATTTCTCGAATTCTCACCACCAAAGTTTATTTAAATCAGGGAAAACATTGGGAAACCCTTAAAAAGAAAAATGGTCTTTAAAATCAAAATTTGAGTTCGGGAGTCGATTATGCGTTGGGAAAGTATTAGCACCCTACGACATCCGTTAAAATACAGTTACCTATAATTAATTGTGCAAAATTAATATTAACTTAAATATATTTAGTTCTCCTTACTATTAAATATGAATATCAATTATTTATTTTTAATGTGATTTTGAAATAAATATGTGCGTAAAAAAGGAGACGAAAAAAAAAAGAATTTTTTTATTAATGTGCTTGACAAGAATGTGATCTTGCTCCTACGTATCTTCCGATGCGATGGAGAAATCAAAGCTACGTAGTTCTTAGAAGAAGATGCGACGTGTTGATTGATTTTAAAGAAATGTGTCTTGTTGTTGATAAAAAAAATTGTTTTGACGAAAAAAAGAGTGTGCTTGATTTGGAATAATTATTTTGAAAAGCAAGTTTTATGACTATCAAGTTGTACAACTCGTGTCTCAAAACTCA
The DNA here is from genome assembly GCA_037974295.1 of Cicer cuneatum. Taxonomy (NCBI): domain Eukaryota; kingdom Viridiplantae; phylum Streptophyta; class Magnoliopsida; order Fabales; family Fabaceae; genus Cicer; species Cicer cuneatum. Next base: position 55,674,545 of record JBBPBO010000003.1, read on the forward strand.
AGAAGTAAAAAGATGTCACATCTAATTTAATCCTTTTAAGAATATTTTAACATTTTCGATTATTAATATGAGTTTTAAAACCCCAAGTGGTACGACTTATGTTATAATCGCTCAAAGATTAAAAGATATCACGTCTAAAAAAAAACTTTAAACTAATTTTCGTATATTTATTAATTTAATTGTGAAGATGAGTTTTAGAACTAACAAGCTGTCACAACTTGCGTCTTAACAACTCAAAGGTTAACAAATGTCACATCTAATTAACTCTTTAATATTTGATTATAATTTTTCTTTATTTTCTTTTTAAGAAAAAAAATTGATGTTAAATATTAAACAAGTTTAAATGATTCTACGAAATAAAATCAAAAAAAAAAAAGAATAACAGCAAAAGAGATATATGAACTTGTAACTTGATATGTTAAATAAACAAAAATATATTTTAATAATAGAACCAAAAATCCTGTTTACAAATGTCAATTTCTTTCAAAATACTTTTTAATTAAATGAGTGATAGAAACAAAACTCATTTTAATATTAAATAGCACAACCAAAGCCAAAAAAAGAAAAAAATTGTTAACACTAACTCACCGATGAAATAAGTGATGTTCATTGCTATTTAATTACGTCCATAATTATTTATATTAAATGAAATTATTTATGTTAAATGACCATAATTATTTAAATTAAATGATAATTATTTATGTTAAATGGGATAAAAATGTTCACGTAATAGCCTCATATAACCAATCACTAATTAACGTGGTAAACACACTAAAGTAGGGATGGCAGGCTATGATCATGTCCTTATGCGAAAATCAACACCGAGAAAATAGGGATAGCAAGTAAGATATCAGCACGCTGCTTATACGACAACCAACACCAAAAGAGTAGGGATACCAAGTAAGGACATCAACAAGTAGCTTAACATCTTTAAAAATAAAATAAAAACCAAAAAAATAAATCTTCACACAAAACAACTATTTACAAAGAATAGATAAACAGAGAAAAGGATCTCAACCAAACCACCAATCACAGACAAAACAAAGTTTTCATGTTCCAACAAATCAAACTCTAGTTTCAAATGTTAGCTTCCAATCTTTCCATAATATAAAGTTTGAAAAGTAAAGCAAACACGAAGAGAATAAGAAAATACATGCTTTTTTAGATACCGATGAAGACAGAGACGGTGGTTGACGGTGGTGGAAGTTGAAATGACGGTAATGCCTTCTATTTCTCGTGTTCTATTTTCCTTTTAATTTTGAAATATATGATTTTGAGGATAGAATTAGATTGTTCTTTCTTCTCTGCTCAATTTCATTTTTGTTTCAGAATTTATTTTTTCCTATTTTTTTCTACTCAGCCAGATTTCTATTCACCTTTCCTCTTCTTTCCTTATGATTTTTTTTGTCTCGATATATAGACTACAAGAATGAATCTTTGTATCCACGATATAAATTGATGTCTGATTCTTCTATTGTTTTGCAGCAATCCTCAAACAACCTTAGATAGTTAGGGAAAAAAGTAGCTCACCTTTTTGATTGAGTGCATTATGAGTGAAGATTTTAGCTTGTACAAATGAGTAAAAACAAGGAACTTGAAAGGAAGAGAAGGGGGACTGAAGAGAAAGAAGGAGTGTTGGACACATTTATTTATTTATTTATTTTTGCACTAGGAACAAGGTAAATATGCACACAAAGTTTGGTCAGATTTTATAAAATGATGATTTTTTGGATTTAATAATAATTACGAAATATATTTTTTTTAACATATTATTAATATTATTACTTATTTTTTGAATTGTTTTTAATTGGGAGGACAAAATTGGGGTATTACAATATTCAATTGTCATGCCTAATTGGCTCTCAACCTCTGCGCCTCACTTTATTTTTCCTTTTTTCTTCACCAAAAAGGGTTGATTTATGACCAATTTCTGGTTCAAAATCGCCTCTCTGAATGGTTTTTCTTTTCATTTCTTTTATCTAGTAAGTGATTTTTTTTATATATTTAGTTTTTCCTTTTGCGATTTTTTTGCTTTAATGCAACTTGTTTTGTTTGTTGTCTTGGTGCGACGTTATTTTGGTTTCTCATATTGGTATGGTATTATTTTGGTTCTCGTCTTAGTGCGGTGTCCGTTTAGTTCAGATTGAAAAATCAACTTTGATCTTCAATCAATAATTTTGATGTTTTCAACGTCACAGCTCTGGATGCATTGATATTCTAGACACTTCAATTTTATTATATTTGTAGGTTTTGTCATGCATCCAAAGTAACAAAATAATAGATATTTTGTTTTGATTTATTTAAATTAAATTATAGAAAACTAACTAATTACTTCTCCATCATCCAAAGACATGTTTTGGAGGTTGCAAACTCCAAGTTATTTCTTCAAAATTTTGAACCTGCTGTGTTGAAAAGACTTAGTAAACATATGATCAGCAGCTTGATCTTATGTTTTGCAGTAACCCATATTTAGATCACCATTTTCTTACACTTCTCTTAAGTAGTATATCTTGAATTAAAGTGCTTGGTCTTCCCATGAAACACTGGATTATATGAGATAGAAATAGCTGCTTGATTATCAATGAAAATATGTGTGATTTGCTCTTGCTTCAAGCCCAAATCCATTAAGATATTCCTTAAGCCAAATAGCTTGTTTTACAGCTAATGTTGCAGCTACAAATTCATCCCCTGTTGTTGATTGAGCTGCAACCTCTTGCTTCTTTGAACACCAAGATAAAACACATGAACCTATGTTGAAACAGTACCCTAAAGTACTCTTCATATCATCCAAGCTACCTGCCCAATCATTGTCAGAATAGCCAAATAATTTGAAGTCTTTGACCTTGCAGTACTTGATTCCACGATGGATAATACCTTTGATGTATCTTACAGCTCTCTTTGCTGACTTCAAGTGCAACTCACTAGCACAGTGCATGAATCTTTAGGGAAAGCTAACTGAGAATTGGATGTCGAGCCTTGTAGATGTAGATACATTAGACACCCAATCAAGCTTTTGAAATAAGCTTCATCAACTTTTTCAACCTCATCCTCCTTGATGAACTTCTCCTTTTGATTCATATGAGATTTCATTGTTTTGCATTCATCAAGATGAAATTTTTTTAAACACTCTTGAGCATTTTTTTTTTTACAAATAAAAATCTCATTCTTATTTTGAGTGATTTCCATGCCCAAAAAATAAGTCATAAAACCAAGAACAGTTATCTCAAAGACATCTTTCATTTCTTGCTCGAATTCTTCAATCAATGCTAGGTTGCTTCCTGTCACTAAAAGATTATCAACATACAAAAAATTACTACAATGTCAGCACCAACATGCTTGACATAAAGTGCACCTTCAAATATGCTCTTTTGAAAGCCTAAATGCAGCAAATGATCATTAATTATGGTGTACCACACTCTTGGGCTTGCTTTAAGCAATGTATAACCTTTTTCAGCAAGTAGACTTTATCTTCTTGCCCTTTGAACACAAAACCTTCTGGTTGCTCAAAATATATTTCCTCTTGTAGAAAACCATTACGGAAAGATGACTTGACATCCATATGAAACAAGTTTTTTTCACAAGTTTATAGTTTATTCTGATATACTATTTCAAGTAGCGTTTGAGCTTATAGCCTATAGTTTTTTATATTTTCTTCCATTTATAACCTCATTAATTTATTTTTATTATTTTTTATATATAAAACGTCTCACTAGCTTTCTATTAACACACTATCTTTAGTATATTCTTGCTATTACTTCTGGTTTATTTTCTTCCATAGTAGTACTATTATTTCTATATAACACATCAATTCTTTCAATCCTTGCAAAAAAAATTCACAGCAAATAATTTAACTTCATACGTGACAAGAATCTTGTCACATAACACAAAATTGACAAAGGCGTGCATGAATAAAACTGGACACAATTTCTTTAATTTTTTGACAAAATAACTCAAAATTTTTTTCATCTTATTCATCTGATAAGAAATTCAAAAAATTAAATTTACTTTTGATGTCAAATTATAAACCGTAAATGATTACTATTTATACACATAAGATTTGCTAAACTTTTGGATAACTCTTCAAATTTGTGGTTATATTGTAATAAAAAAAAGTAAAAGATGTACCCAAAAAAATAAATGAATTGCATGGTTTTTTTATTTCATGACTTTGTTATATTTTTTTGGTTTTCTACCACAAAAGTAATAAATGAGAGAAACATAATATGGGATAAAGAGAGGAGGAAACATGATAGATGTATCAGGCGAAATGGACAATCACATTGGGAGGAGGAGAATTCCTAATATAAAGAATGACGTTTCAATTGCATAGATGAGAATACAAAGAAGAAGAAAACATAACAAATAAAGTGAAGTAGGAAAATGAATTAAGTAAAAAAAAAATAGATCGAGTAAAACAATAGGTAGAAAATTGGATAGAAATGTCACATTTTTTATTATTTTAAATTAAATAATTATGTTCTTTTATGTCATTTTATATTGTTAGAAGCTAAATTTATCAAACACTTTAATTTCAATTAATTAGCTTTTCAGCTATCAGTTAGCTTTTTAGCTATAAGTCATCAGTTATCACCTAGCTTATAACTTACCAAACAGAGTCTAAGGCTTCGTTTGGTAAAATTAAGCTATAACATAGCTGATAGCTGAAAAACTAGTTGATAGCTGATAGCTGAAAAACTAGTTGATAGCTGAAAAACTAGTTGATAGCTGATAGCTGAAAAACTAGTTGATAGCTGATAACGGATGACTTATAGCTAAAAAGCTAATTATTGAAATTAAAGTCTTTGGTAAATTTAGCTTTTAACAATATAAAATGACATAAAAGGACATAATTATTTAATTTAAAATAACAAAAAAATGCGACATTTTTATCCAATCTCTCTTAAGTATTGTTTTACTCCATTTTCCTTTTTTTTAATCAATTTTTCTATTTTACTTTATTATTATGGTAAAAACCCAAAAAAATACAACAAAGATTTGAAATAAAAATCAAAACATGCAATTCATTTACTTTTATGTGTTATATCATTTACTTTTTTTTATTACAATACAAACACAAATTTGAAGAGTTCTCTAAAAGTTTAACAAACTCCATATGGATAAATAGTAAACGTAAAAACAATGCAATTTATTCACTGTTTACAATTTAGTATAAAAAATGAATTTAACTTTATCACAATGATAAATTAGAAGATGAAGAAATAATAATAATTACGACAATGCTTACCTTAATCAATTTCTTGTAAGATGAATAACATGAAAATTTATTTATTTTTTTAGGTATTTTGGCAAGAAATTAAATGTTCACCGAGAAGAATATCCATGAAGTTGTAAAATAGTTGGTGAGAGAGTGGTGGGTGAGTGAGGTAGTTATTTTGTATTATATAAGGATAAAAAATAATAAAAATAAAATAATAAAGTTATAAGTGGAAGAAAATGTAAAAAGATATAAGCTCAAACGCTACTTGGAATAGCGTCTCAAAATAAGCTATAAGCTAATGAGAAAAGTTTGTTTACCAAACACATCTCTTTTAATCTAACAAACTTATAAGCTAATTTAATAAGCTATAAACTAACTTATTGACTTTACCAAACATTGCCTAAGTGCAAGTTATTCCTTCATATGTGATGAGAATATATCTTTCTACTACCTCCCTTGTTGGAGGATGGTATAGAAAAAATTGATAAATTCATTTTGGCTTGTCCTAATGGAAATCATGCTAAAGGTCAATATTGGTTCTAATGGAACAAATTATCAATGGACGAATAAGACATATGAGTGGGTTTTAAAAATCTCGACTCCTAGATTTCCAAATTGTGACTTCGTTGGATCCCAAATAGGGTTTCATGAGGGGAAGTAGATGATGTTGTAAAAAACCAAAGATCAATGAGTTTTGCAGCGGAGATTGATTGAATTAAAAACGGAGATTGATCAGTTTTGAAAACGGAGATTGTTTATCGTTCTCTGTTTTCTAGTTTTGTTTCTTTTAATCTAAATAGAATTGAATCTTTCTAAAAATGAACACACACAATTGTTAACCCAGTTCAGAGATAAAACTCCTATGTCGGGAGAACTGGATCCGACTTCGAATTATCACTATATGAGATGAAAATGATTACAATGTACAAAATGCCCTGTTTTCTTTCAGTTTTTTGTTTTTTTTTTGTGCAAAACTGAAAATTCACTCTCTTTTCTAGTTGTTGCCCAACTACTTATATACAAGTTTGTTACAAAAAAGTAGTTACAACTTATTAACTGAAAACTAACATCTCTAAGTTAGATTGGCTTGTAAGTAATCATCCTAAGTCTTCTTAATTGAGTACCACTTTCAACAATTCTCCACCTTGGTACCAAATGAGAAGCTTCAACCTGTGATTCTTCAAGTCATATCCTCTTAGTCCTTGATCTCAGTTTCTGGACTTCATCTACAGCATATCCAAACAGTGTTTGAATTTGCTAAGTGTGACAGGTTTTGTGAACATGTCAGCTGGATTGTCACTTGTGTGCACCTTTGCCACATTTATCTCACCCCTTTCAATAACACCGCTTATGAAATGTAGTCTGATGTCTATATGTTTGGTTCTTTCATGATACATTTGATTTTTACTCAAATGAATGGCACTTTGGCTGTCACAATTTATGCAAACCAACTCTTGTTTGACACCAAGTTCAATGATCAATCCTCTCAACCAAATTCCTTCGTTCACAGCTTCAACAAGAGCAACATATTTTGCTTCTGTTGTTGATAATGTCACTATGTGTTGAAGATTAGCTTTCCAACTGACTGTGTTGTTGAACACTGTGAACACATACCCTGTGAGAGATTTTCTTCTATCTAAATCTCCAGCAAAATCAGAGTCTACAAATCATTAGACTGGTTTTGATGGTTATGAACTTTTGCTATATTCCAAACACAAGCTTTGAGTTCCTTTTAAGTACCTTAGAATCCATTTAACAGCTTGTCAATGATTGATTCCTGGATTTCCCATAAACCTGTTGGTGATACTTACAACATGAGAAATGTCTGGTCTTGAGCAAACCATAGCATATAAGATGCTTCCTATAGCACTTGCGTAAGGAATAGTCTTCATATCTTCTGCTTCCAGATTTGTGTTTGGTGACATGGCTGAAGAAAGCTTGAAGTGAGCTGCTAGTGGACAGCTAACTGCCTTTGATTCACTCATATTGAATCTACTTATAACCTTCCTAATGTAGCTCTCTTGGGAAATTATCAGTTTTCCTTGTTCTCTAATTATGATGATTTCCATTCCTAGTATCCTCTTGGCTGGCCCCAAATCCTTCATCTCGAATTCTTTCTTCAGTTGGCCTTTCAACTTTCCTATTTCTTTCATACTTTTAGTTGCTATTAGCATGTCATCCACATATAATAGTAAGTAAATGTATATGTCTTTTGATACTTGTTTATAATACATGCAACTATCAACATTACTTCTAGTATAACTTTGACTAAGCATGAATGAATCAAACCTCAAATACCATTGTCTTGGTGATTGTTTTAGCCCATAGAGTGACCCCTTTAGTAGGCAGACCCAATCTTCCTTCCCTTGAGTCCTAAAACCACATAGTTGTTGCATTAAAATTATTTCATTCAGATCAACAAGGAGAAATGTTGTTTTCACATCCATTTGCACTAACTCCATGTCAAAGTGTGCTACCATGGCTAGAATTATTCTTATAAATGCATGCTTGACTACAAGAGAAAAGATTTCATTGTAGTCTACACCTTCCCTTTGAGGGAATCCCTTTGCTACTAGGCTTGCTTTGAACCTAGGTGGTTCAACTCTTGGAATTCCCTCATTCCTCTTGAAAATCCATTTGTTGCCTACAATCCTGGAGTTGGTAGGCTTAGGTATGAGTTCCCAAGTGTTGTTCTTCTCCAGTGATTTTAGCTCCTCAGTCATAGCTACAATTCATTTGTCCTTGTCTTGAAACCTGACAGCTTCATTGTAGTTACTGGGATCTTCTTGGTTGATTTCTTCAGCAGCATGTAATGCATAGCTGATCATATCTGCATAACCGTATCTTTGAGTGGGTTTTAATGTCCTTCTTTCTTTGTCCCTGATGAGGTTATAATCATCTAATTCCTATTCGGGAAACATATTATGTTCTGCAGAGTTTGTATCAGTCTTGTCTTGCTGTTCTGAAACGCAGAATGTTCTTGGTTACTATTGTTCTGAAACGGAGAACGTTCTGAGTTTCTGTTGATCTTTCTCCGTTTCTATAAATTGCTCCACCTCAAGATCAAACCTCCCCCCATCTCCAGTTTGATGTGTACTTTCATTTCCAGCCTTGATTAAGGACTTATATAGATCAACTTCATGAAATTTAACATCTCTACTGATGATACATTTCCTATTTTCAGGACACCATATTCTATAACCTTTCACACCACTTGGATATCCTACAAAATACACTTTCTTTGCTCTAGGAACTAACTTCCCTTCATTTACATGGTAATGTGCAACACATCCAAATACCTTTAGATGATTGTACTTTGTTGCATGTCCAGTCCACATTTCTTGAAGGGTTGTTAGTTCAATTGCAGTTGAAGGACTCAGATTTATCAAATAACAAGTTGTATGGACAGCTTCACCCCAAAACTATGCAGGCATTCCTGCATTGGACAGAATGCATCTCATTCTCTCGAGCAATGTTCTATTCATCCTTTCAGCTAGTCCATTTTGCTGAGGTGTGTGCCTCACAGTCCTATGTCTATTCACACCATGAGCTTTGCAAAATCTACTGAATTCCTCACTACAGAATTCAAGACCATTGTCTGTTCTTAAGGTCTTAATCCTCTTATCAATTTTGTTTTCAACCATAGATTTCCAATCCTTAGAGGTTTTGAATGCTTCATCCTTACTTTTTAACAAATAAATCCATATCTTCCTACTATAAGCATCAAGAAATGTAATGAAATACTTGTTGCCTCCATGTGAAGCAATATTTGCAGGGCCCCATAGATCACTGTGAACATATTCCAGAATTTCTTTTGAGCAATATTTCCCTATAGAGAACTTGACCTTATGCATCTTTCCATACACACAATGCTCACAAAATTCAAGATCACCAATCTTGTCCCCACCTAGCAGGCCTTGTCTTTCCAGAATTTGCATTCCCCTTAGACTTACATGTCCCACCCTTTGATGCCAAAAGCTAGCTTTGCTTGATGTTTGAACTGACACTGCTTCCGTTCTTGTCACTGCTTGACCATTGAGAAGATATATTCCATGATCTCTTTTTCCCTTCATGATTATCAATGATCCCTTTATGACTTTTAGAGTGCCTTTCTCTGCTTTGTATGAACAGCCAGCTTCTTCCAGCATTCCCAGAGATATTAAGTTCATTTTCAGCTCTGGAACATGCCTGACTTTTGATAAAATCTTCATAGTTCCATCTTCCAGCTTCAGCTTGATTGAGCCAATCCCAACTACCTTGCAAACTGATTTGTTACCCATGATAACCTTGCCTCCATCAGTTTCTTTGTAGTCAATGAACCAATCTCTGTTTGAAGTCATGTGAAATGAACACCCTGAGTCAAGAACCCAATCATCCTCCATGATTTCAATTGAATTTTTCATAAGAACTTATGTGCTTTCATATCCTTCAGAGGCTACTGAAGCATTTCCATAATCATCATCACTATTTGACCCTTTCTTTCCTTTCCAATTTGGGCATTCTTTCTTGAAATGTCCCTCTTTATTGCATATGAAACACCTCATTTTAGACTTCTCATTTTCTTTATTCTTGAATTTTATTCTTCTGTTTTTTATTCTTCTTCCCTGTTTTAGCCTTGACAAACAGCCCCTCACCACTGCCTTCTTCTTTCCCATCTAACTTCCTCTTTAATTCTTTTGATATTAGTGCAGCTTGTACTTCTTCTAATGACAAAGAATCTCTGCCATAAAGAAGTGTATCACACAAATTTTCAAGAGAGCTTGGTAATGAATTTATCAACAACATGGCTTGATCTTCATCATCCAATTTTACATCAATATTTTCAAGATTTAACACAATCTTAATAAACTCATCCATATGATCTTTAATTGACCTCCCAGGTTGCATCTTGAAAGTATATAACCTTTGTTTTAAGTATAAACGGTTCGTGAGTGATTTAGTCATGTATAAAGATTCCAATTTAAGCCAAATACGTGCTGCCGAGGATTCCTTTGACACTTCCCTTAGAACTTTGTCTCCAAGACTCAAGATTAAAGAACTATGAGTCTTGTTCATGATATCATTCTTTTCCTTGTCTGAAAACATGGATGCCATGTCTTTCTCTCCTCCCAGTGCTTCTGCCAAACATTGACGAACCAACAATGCTTTCATCTTGAGACGCCATAACCCAAAATCATTTTTTCCATCGAATTTCTCAAGTACATACTTTGTTGATGCCATCTTCCTGAATTGAAACCAAGCTCTTGATACCAATTGTTCTAAAAAACCAAAGATCAATGAGTTTCGCAGCGGAGATTGATTGAATTAAAAACGGAGATTGATCAGTTTTGAAAACGGAGATTGTTTATCGTTCTCCATTTTCTGGTTTTGTTTCTTTAATTCTAAACAGAATTGAATCTTTCTAAAAATGAACACACACAATTGTTAACCTAGTTCAGAGATAAAACTCCTACGTCTGGGGGACTAAATCCGACTTCGAATTATTACTACATGAGATGAAAATGATTACAATGTACAAAATGCTCTGTTTTCTTTCAGTTTTCTGTTTTTTTTTTTTTTTGTGCAAAACTGAAAATTCACTCTCTTTTCTAGTTGCTGCCCAACTACTTATATACAATAGCCTTAAGTTAGATTGACTTGTAAGTAACCATCCTAAGTCTTCTTAATTGAGTACCACTTTCAACAGATGTATTGGATCCGACATTAATAATCCAACTTGGGAAGAAAAATTGCTAGGGGATAGGACTATGATATCAAAGCCAAATCATGTTAGTGTATAGATAGCTAACTTTTGGGTGTCTCACCTATTGTTACCATCCTCAAAACATTTGAATTGTGATGTCCTTCACTTATAATTTTACATTTCCACGATAGAAAAAATTAGGAATACTTTTTTCTTCTTTCTATTTTGAAGCAATTGAGTATGGAACAGGCAACCTGTTTTGTTGTCAGTGTTTGTAGTGGAAGGAAAAAAATACTTGAATTTTAAATCACCAAACTGAGTCGTCCAACCAATTGTGTATAAGTGGGAAACATATGTTGGCTGAGTAGGTTGCTATACAAAATATACAGAGTGATATTCACATGGAACAATTTTGGAGTTTCATAGTGATAGAGGAACCATGTATGATTCTTATTGTTGTTTTTGAGTTTCGAAAAAGTATTTCAAAATAAATTTATGTCACCGAAGATATTATTGGGTTGAGTCGCGGACTAGGTCGCTCTCTTTAAGACATTTCGCGGCACTACCCAAATGGTGCAAGGCATACTATCAACCACGTAGTCCCCAGGATAAAACAGCCCAGATACACTATATTGGAGTTCCACTACACCGTAGAAAATCGTTCTAGAATTACACCACTCAAAAGGATTACGACACAAAAAACCGCTCAAAAGGACTATAGTAATAGGATCACTCAAAATCAAAGAGATTACAACATAAAAATCACTTTAAAATGATAGTGGTATTATGACCACTCAAAATCGAAGTAACTACGGCATAAAACTGCTCTAAAAGGGCAGTGGTATTATGACCACTCAAATTGAATGGACTACGACATAAAAACCACTCTAAAATGACAGTAGCATTGGAACCACTCAAAAATCAAAGAGAAAACTAAAAGGGGAGAAAAGAGAAAGTTAAAAAATACATCCAACTTTGGTGTACTTTCCACAAGAGATTGACACTCTTTATATAGTGATGGAAGCAAACTTACATATGTTTTCTATCCAATGTGAGACTTTAGCATTTATAAAGTTGAAAACTACTCAATATATGAGATTTTTCCAATGTGTGACTTCAACAATTTTTAAATTCATACACTAACATACTCTCTCATTCCAACAATCCCCTACTTGACTTAAAAAAAATGTTTCTGAAGTAGCGTCAAACGCTTCTATAAGATTGGGCATAAAAAAAAGTGTCTCCTTACTTGAACATTTGCATAGTAAGCGAGATTCAGATTAAACAAGAGTGACTCGTAGTCTTGAACTCTAGCTCTGACATCAAACCCACACACAACTTTTTCATAGGGTGTATTCTCAAAAGTCCGGACATTAATGACCCTGCACTTTTATCCCATTATAGTGAACGCTATAGGAATTCTGCCTCAAAATTTTATAGGAAGCGGCCCCACTTCCACATTTACATAGGTGAGTCTATCAAGAATACTCATGTAGTTAGGTACTCCACTCCACATAGAGTATAGATCTCATTAAGAGTTTCTATTATCTCATCCTATCATCGCTTCAGGAATAATGCTTCTCTGATATATATAATAGCATGTTCATCTCATATCACTTCACGACTTGTTATTACCCATTGAACGTAATTCTTGGGATCTCCAATCTTTTTGGCCGGGTTACCATCATGAGTAACTCTATAAGCATTAGTCTCATCCTTTTGGATGTATTTAGGACTTTCTCTCTAGCTAACCCTTTCGTCAAATTATCTTCTAAATTATCATCAATGCGTACATGATCCACTATAACAGCTCATTTAGACCGTAACTCTCTAACAATATTGTGCTTACGACATATTTGTCGTCTCTTACCGTTGTAATAACGATTCTCAATTTTTTGCAATAGTTGCAGTATTATCGCAGTGGATCAACACAGCTGACATATATTTTTCCCATAAATGGATCTCAGCTAGCAATCATCTCAACCAGCTTACTTCTTCACTAGCAGTAGCTAGTTCTTTCATTGCAGACTCCATAGTGGAGTGAGCCAATATCGTCTATTCTTCGATTTCCAAGATAAATCACCATCGGTTATACTAAAAATATAGTCATTGGTTGCTTTGGAGTCATATAATAAAATTTTCCAATCAGCATTATTGTATCCTTCAAGGACAGTAGGAAATCTTTGATAATGTAATCTGAGCATGGTCCTTTCCAGGTATCTCATGACTCTTTTGATAGCATGTCAATGCTCCATATACTAGGTCTACTGGTAAACCTGCACAACAGTCCCACGACGTAGGCAATGTCGGGTCTAGTACAATCATGTATACCTGAGGCTGTCAATGATGCTCGCATATTCAATTTATCTAACACCTTCACTAGTGTTCTTGAAAAGTTTCACACTTGGATCATATAGTGTACAAGCAGGTTTACAATCAAAGTATTTGTATTTCTTTAGGATATTTTCGACATAGTGAGACTGATCTAGAGAAATTCTCTTTTCTGAACTAGTAATCTTGATTCCTAGGGTTACATTCGCTTCTCTGAGGTCTTTCATATCAAAGTTATTACTTAACAATGATTTCACAATATTTACAGCATGATTGCTTGAACCAAATATGAGTAAGTCATCTACATAGAGACATATGATGGTGCAAATGTCATTTTAAGATTTGTAGTAAATACATTTGTCACTTTCATTCACTTTAAACTCATTCGATATAATCAAGTAATCAAACTTTTCACGTCATTGCTTAGAAGCTTGTTTAAGACTATACAGAGATTTATCTAACTTACAGACCTTGTCTTTTTGTCCATGAATTACAAAACTTTCAAGTTGTTCCATATAAATTTCTTCTTCCAAGTTACCATTTAAAAAAGCTATTTTGACATTCATTTGGTGTATCACCAAATTATGAATAGCTGCTAGTTAAATGAGTATCCTAATGGATGTTATTCTAGTGACCGGTGAAAAAGTGTTGAAGAAATCTATATTTCCTCTTTGTCTAAAACATTTGGCTACAAGGCAAACCTTGTATTTATCAACAGTTCCATCGAGTTTTAGTTTCTTCTTTAAAATTCATTTACAACTTATTGGTTTACAACCAAAAGACAAGTCTACTAAGTGTCAGGTCCTGTTAGACTCTAGAGAATTCATTTCATCGTTTATAGCTTTTTGCCTTAAATCTGCATCCAATGATGACAAAACATCTTGAAGATTTATATGATCCTCTTCACCTTGTTTGCTGCTATCAGTGCTTCTTGTCGCAGGAACATGACTAGATTCGCTACTCCCACTATTTCTCGATTTAAAAAGGAATTTATTTTCATAGAAGTCAATAACATTTGACTATATGATCGCTTTTGCATTTAGGTCGTAAAACCTATACGCTTTGTTGTTTACTGCATACCCAATGAATACACATTCATAGGCTCTACTGTTGTTTACCGCATACCCAATGAATACACATTCATAAGCTCTACTGGCAAGTTTAATTCGCTTGGGATCGGGGATTCTGACATAAGCCAGATCGAAAATATGACAAGTTCAGTTGTCTTTTCTTCAAAATCTCATAATGAGATGTTTTGTTTTTAGATTAGGAACTATATTCAAAACATAACAAAGAATAAATATAATTTTCCCCCCACCAATGAGATGCAACACCAGAGTTAAGCATACTAGCAATAACTAGTTCAGTAAAAGTTTTATTATTTCTTTCAACTTTACCATTCATTTTAGGCGAATATGGTGCAATTGTTTCCTGTATAATTCCATGCAATTTATAAAACAGGGGCAATTTGTCGATATATCTTCTGAATTTCACGGGAGTGAACCTCAACGGATCTGTCATCGGTCATCTGATACTTTGATACTTGAGGCAGCGGCTACAACACACTTTTTAGCTCCAACTTCTTCGGTATCATATTTCTTCTTTATAGCATCTAAAATCTTTCTAACACTATTGCTGGAACTGTAGTATACATACAGATCATCAGCAAGTCCATTAAGAATATAATTCTTATAGAAGTAATTATTACCCTTCCATGGGTTAATTGTTCATTTTTCTTATCATTTTCCGTTTGTCTCAATGAAACAGTTTATTGAAATGATAATCACCAAAACCAAATCTAGTAATCTCTTTGGTTGATATGACAGAAAGAAACCTCTTAAAATTGTTGTTTTTGAATTTCGAAAAACTATTTCAAAATAAATTTATGTCATCGAAGATATTATTAGGTTGAGTCGCGGACTAGGTCACTCTCTTTAAGACTATCAACCAAATTGTGCAAGGCAGACTATCAACCACGAAGTCCTCAGGATAAAACAGAAACAGCTCAGATACATTGTATCAGAGTTCGCTGCACCATAGAAAACCGTTCTAGAATTAGCTCGCAATATATTACTAGGACCACTCAAAATCAAAGAGATTACAACATAAAAACCGCTCTAAAAAAAGAGTGATATTATGACCACTCAAAATCGAATGAACTACGGCATAGTAGCATTAGAACCACTCAAAAATCGAAGAGCAGAATAAAAGAAAGTTGAGAAATGCAAACAACTTTGTTGTGTTTTTCAAAGGAGATTGACACTCTTTATATAGTGATAGAAGCAAACGTACATATGTTTTTTATCTAATGTGGGAATTTAGTATTTATAAAGTTAAAAACTACTCAATAGATGAGATTTTTCCAATGTAAGACTTCAATAATTTTTAAATTCACACACTAACATACTCTCTATGTTCCAACACATTTGAATTGTGATGTCCTTCGCTCTTTATTTTACTTTTCCACGATAGAAAAAATTAGGAATACTGTTTTTTCTTTCGGTTTTGAAGCAATTGAGTATCAAACTGGCAACCTGCTTTGTTGTCGTAGTTTGAAGTGGAAGGAAAAAAATACTTGAATTTAGCGTCCAACAAATTGTGTATAAGTGGGAAACACATGTTGGCTGAGTGGGTTGCTATACAAAATATGCAGAATGATATTCACGTGAAACAATTTTGGAAGAGAGGAAGATTAAAATGGAATGTTATGCATCCTTTTATTCTCAATTAAATTGCATGGTTCATGATGATCATGGTCAATGTGTGCTTGCCAAATCAAAATGGCTTTCCCCTATTTGTGAGGTAGAAATAGGTGAAGCTTGTGGTCTTTTCTGTGCTCTTCAATGGGTTCACGACCTTCAAATTGAGAACATTTATTTGACTGTAGACAAGTATTTTCTACTTTATTTCCAAAATTTCATGTTGAGTTTGTTCATAAACACGCAAAAGAGGTAACTCATGTATTAGGAAAGGTAGTATATCTTTAGTTAATGTTCATATTTTCATTGATACCCTGACATGTATGAATCAACTTATTAATAATGCAATTATATGAGCTTTGTTTTGCACAAGAACTAGAAGATGATCAAACTTTGTTCACAGTTTCAGAGAGACACATAATTTGTTATACAAAATAGAGCAAAAATTTGGAGCACAAAAACATCAAAAGAAGGAATTATGTTTGATATAAGTTACTAATAGCCAAAAGCATGTCTATTCCTTGTACACAAATTTGAAACTTAGAGAAGAGTTCATGATGATATTGTAATTCACAACAGTGCTTCAATGTCTTCCCTTAGCGACCGGACACCCTGCAATTGATTCACCAGTTTCATGCTTGGCCCCCTAGGTTTCATTGATCTGCCACAAAAAATATTGCGAATTACATTACATAAATGTTAAGTTCTCATATTAGCATTGTCACAAAATATTGCAAAATACATAAATGCTAGTCTACCATCAGTTTTATTTGAGTAATTATTTATAACATTTCTGTTTTTTCACACAGACTGAGTTTCTTAAATGATGACTCAGATTCTTCAAGTAGCTCAAGCTGAAACAAGACATCATCAATAACCCGACTCAATTTCTTGTCCTCGTCAACATTATGGTAACAATCTCTTCCCTTAGCAGCAAGAATTATGTTTCTCCAAATAGAGTCACTATTGACTAGAGTAGTTGCATTGCCTAATATCCAAAGACAATACCTGCACACAAAAATTAACTCAGTTTCCAACCAAGTTAGAGTCTGCAAAACATCACAACGTGAGAAATAAGTAACATACCTAGCCCTTGTCATAGCCACATTTGTTCTTTGTCTATTTGAAAGAAAACCCACTTTTCCACTCTGATTAGATCTAACAGTAGATATTATGATAATATCTTCCTCACCGCCTTGAAAACCGTCAACAGATCGAACACTAACAGAGAAGTCGGTATCAGAAACCGAAGTGAACTGCCTAACTTTCTCCTGAATTTCCTGAACTTGAGCATTATATGGAGATATGATCCCAATGCTAACTTTCTTCTGTGTCCTCATAAACTCTGCCAAAAAATAAACAGTTCTTACACATATCAATGCATATTAAAGCTGAAGAAGTCATATTAAATATTAGTTAATGAAAGACATAATTACGACACATTAGAAAAGGAATAACAACCTTTTCTAAGGTTTTTAATTATTTCAGAAATAACAGCAGCCTCTACCATGTTCTTCAAACTGAATCCACGGCCGAGTTTCTCCTTACTCTTAGCTATGTTAATAAAAGAATAAGAAGCATACATTTCTCCTTCAAGGAACCTCTTATTATAGCTTTCTGCCATTACAACAGGAGCATCAGAAATTTTTTCATCATAGAACTCCTTGCATGGAAACATGCTGATTGAAGGATGCATTCTGTATTGGACATTAAGCATATGCTTCTTGTATCCTAACATTACCAGCCTCTCAAACATACTTCTTCCAAATCCACAATTATCAGCAATCTAAAAATATTAAATATCAATCATGGAAATTTTTTCAAAATCCAACAAAAAATGAAATCAATGATCAAGTACCTTGCTTTTGACTAATGCTGGAAGTTGTCTCTCATCACCTATAAGAATGCAATGTTGAAGACCTGGCAGCTGTAATGGAATTGTGGATTCACACTCTTTTAGTTGAGCTGCTTCATCAATAACTAAAAATTCCACTGGTGTCATTCCTTCTGTATAAAGTTTTATAGAACTAGACACTGTACATAAAACTAGACATGCATTTGACAAGCAAAACTTTTCTATGTGACTTCGTCCATTGAGTTCAGAAAGCAAAATTGAACTTGAAAGCAAACTTAGTATTCTAAGGAACTCGTCTATTTCAATGCTTGATGTTTCAAAGCAAGCAGGAATACTTTCTTTTTCACAATCATCAAAAGTTTCCTTGAACTTGGATTGATGCAAAGAAATTCCTATAGACCTTAGCAATTCGAGAGCTTGAAACATTTTTTTCACTATTTCAACTGAAATGAAAGATGTTGGCATGTGTGTATATATGGTTTGTATTAAGAACTTGAGTTTCTCTCGGAGCTCACGAAACCTCTTCTTTACAAATTGCTCCAATGTCAAGGAACTTTTGCCGTTATCAATCACATCCGATTGATATTTCTCTGCAATGTCTTTCCAAAAATTCTGCACATATTCCTCAAATGTCATAGGATCATCATCGTCATTAATTCGCTTGTATGCACAATACACATTTAAAACATTACTATTTTTTTCCAAAACATACTCTTCAAGGGACTGATGGCCAAGCTCCGAAAAATATGATTTTCTGGGATCCTTAAGAAACTGCATCATGCATTCCAACGTATGCTTCCATCCAGTTAATGGAGCAAAACACTGCATGAGGTTGTTTACGCGAATATCGAGGAAGATATCTTCAAGACCAGGATGAGAAGCTAATTTCATTCTCTTAGAATTGCCAAATAGCAAAATGTCTCCTAAACCATATGTATCATGTTCAAGTGAATCCATAACTATACTATGCAACCTAGTTGCAACTTGCAACACTGCAGTATTAGTTGGTGCACATGTCAATGTTCTGGTTTTTAACATTAGTAGAGAAAATAACAAGCATGCAACTGTTTTAGTTTTCCCTGTTCCTGGTGGGCCCCATATAAGTTTGGTATTAGCATGACAACAATTTATCATACTAACACAGCTTGAAACTGCTTCTTCTTGTGATTCATTCAGATTCTGAGCAAGAATTATGTCCTTTTCAATGAAAGAAGCTTGACTATTTGATCTTGAAATGCAAATTTTGCAGTATTCTCCACTCTGAAATACAAACCATTATAAAAGTTACTGTCATATTTAGCTGCAAAAATAAGAAATCCATAAGAATAATACAATAGTATTCATAGTTCCATAAGGCATAACCATTGAAAATGGTCTTGAATATATGAATATGACCAGATTTTACTTATCTCTCAGTCAAACTCTGGTTTACCAGAGCCCTTTACCATGAGAACAAAAGGGATAAGAAAAAAATAATGCATTTCAAAGTAACTTTTCATGCAGTAAAAAATTATGCAGAAAAAAATTCAGAAAAAGAAATGATCAAGTGATTCTCAATTACATTAAGATCAGGCTGCAACACATTTTTAATAATGTCAAGATGTTCGCCCTCCAACTGAGAGTTCAAAGCTTTCCAAATACGAACATTTGTCGTCAAATTCATCAGATTAACTGCATATAGTTTCGGAGTGTTGTTTTTCGTGAAGTCAGATTCAATCATGAGTTTTGATGACAATACTACAATTTCACCAGAAAACTCATCTTTAGGACCAACAACATAACCAACATTGTAAGGACATTTGTGTGTGTTCAAGTCATAAACTCTTTTAGGCCTGCAATCTGTGATAGCAATGAGATCACCAGCTTCTGGTTCATATTTTCCAAAATCTTTTGCAACTTCATCAGTTATACTCTTCATTGATATTTTATAGAACAAATCTGTTGGATGTTTGAATTTTGTACTGTCTCTTTCTACTTTCAAAACATGACAAAATGGAGCTCGTGACACTCCTAACAAGTTTGTATGTAAATCTGAGTGTGTTTCCTCAAGCAGTGGTGGAATGAAGGAGTTCTTGTACTCTGTTGGTGATTTAAATGTCTCAGGAATCTTATCCACCTGAGAGAAAAATAGTAATTTTTTAACCAATATAAATAAACAAATGATATATAGCCATAGATCAACATGTATAAATATTCTTTTTTCATAGATAGGAATGATTTTTCACCTAAAATAGAAATCATGATAGACTTGATTAGTACTAGGTAGTTAGAAGTTAAAATTGAGGCCAGTTTGTTTAGATTATAAAAAAATGATTTTGACATTTAATAATTTATATATTATGTTTTAGGGATATTTAAAAAAAGTAGAAACTATTGTATTTATTTAAGGTACTGAAAATTATACTTTCTAAAAAAATTATCTATAACAAATGATTTTCATGAAAAAATACTCAAAACATTGAATAAAAAAATAGACAGTATAAGATTTTGATTTCTTACAATATAAAAGAAAATTCATGTTTGTCCAATAATTATAAAAGTCATAAAATAAAAATGAATTTTAAAATTTCTAGGGACAAAATTCTTCTCAAGTGACAAATGCACATTTTCATTTGGAGTGTTGAAAATGGTGAAAGAAGAGAACCTCGTTTTTATATAGATTTTCGTTGAGAACATCTTTGAGAGTCCATGAGCATATGGTATCCAAAAAACCAATAGTGGCATTATATTTATCATCCTCACTTGCATGACTACTACTGCTCTTCCACATTCTAAGTTGATAACTTCTTTCTCAAACTCTAAATCTATCATTAAGAGAAGAGAAAACAACATAAAATCAGTTAACAACAACAACAATAATAATAATAAGCATAAAAGACAACTTCACAATACACATATATAAATACACAAACAAAACCTCATGGCTTAAAGGAATAAAGACATCAAAATTAATATGATGAAAGTGTATATATGCAAAATTAGTTCTCACTCTTTGAAACAAGGAAGAAAAACAGATACCGAATGATATTCAAGTTACTACAAATATTTATATGTAAATGATATGATGATATATCGCAGAATGTGATAGGTTAGTATCCATGCACTGTTCCTTTCCAAAAAAATATTTCATGCGAAGGGGAGAGAAATTTATATTTAATTAAAGGAAGTATTTACACTAAAGTACTTTCATAGGAAATGACAAGAAGCATGATAGATAGTTTTTTTACTTGTACAATTCCTTTACGTTTACGTTTGCAAGCTTCTTTTTTTTTTTAAAAACTGAATTTTGTCCACCCCTAATAATTAGCTTATATTTTTTTAATAAAATATAAAAAAAAATTAATAACTTTTCTCTTATTTACTTTTTTTTTAAAAAAAGAATTTAACTTATATTTTATGCGAATTATGACCAGTCACTTGAGTGACTTTGTATATAATTATTACAAATGTTAAATATTATTAAGAGTTAAATAAATTTTTAATTCTTATAAAATTTTATAATTTAATTTTTAATTTCTTAAAAAAATTCCTATTTCATTTTTAATTTTAAATCAACTATTATGTATTCTTCAAATTTTTTTAATCATTCTTTACAAAAATATTTATGATATATTTAACAACTTTTATAAAAAATTTAAAATTTTTTAACAAATGATAAATTAAATATAAATTTTTAATATTTATGTGCTTAAAAATTTATATTTAATTTATCGCTTGATAAAAAAATCTAAATTTTTGTATAGAAATCCTTTATATATTAAAGAAAGATAATTTGCTAACTAAGATTTAAGATTTCCCTCCTAATTGTTCAATAATTCCGCCCAAATCTGCCACCCAATTTTTCCATCTTCTTAAGCAATGTAACTGCCACCTAATTCTTCCATCTTCTTTAAGCCAAAAATACATTTTTATTCTTTAAGTTTAATTTAATTTTTGCTTAAGTCATTTAAGTTTATTTTTTTATTCGATTATTTAAGTTATATTTGTTTGTACTATTAACTTTTAAAATGTATTAAATTACAAATGCAGTCTGTTAAATTTTTTTTTTAAAATTATTGTCGTGAAATGTTAATATTTAATCAAAATATTACAATGAGTTAACTGTTCAAATCAGTGTACATGTGAAAGAAATTAAAAATATTGATTATTTAGAAAGACTTTTATTACTTTGTTTATAAGATTGTACGTTGGTTTAAATTGTTGTTGAAAAAATCAAAAAATTTATACAATTTATAAGATTTGATAAATATTCTCTGAATGATTGGTATGAATGATATATTATTGCAGCATTTTGTAAAGTTTTTAAATGATCAAAAACGCTCAATTGAATTAATTTTTGTCGAAATTAAAATAAAAGATTAATAGTGTAAAAAATGTAACTTAAATGTCCAAATCAAGATAAAATAAATTTAATTGACTTAAATAAAAATTGAGTTAAATTTAAAGTAATATAAATGTATTTTTGCCTTAATTAATTATTATTTTTCCGTAATTAATTTAGTTATTACTAGTCTAGGAAATCCAAACGCATAATGCAATGCATATTTCCAAGATTTTCCTCCCAATTGTCTCCATAGTAGTTGGTTCCTTCTATACATCGGATGCTTAAAGTTTTATTTTAATTTATCGGATTACTTCTTCATTCTTAGCATTTATTGGACTACTTACAGTTATGTAATTTATGTAATGCTTATGCAACCATTTTTACGGGTTATTTTCTTAGCGATAAATAAATTTTTATTCTTTTATAAAATTTTATTATTTTCAGTGGTTACAAAAAATTTCATCAATTTATAGTCTTTTAAAAAATTTATCTTTTTCTTTTTAGTCTCTAATTTCAATCTAACTATTATTTATCTTTTAAATTTTTGAATGATTTTTTGTGCTAATATTTATGACATTAAAATAAATTTTCTACAAAAATTTAAAAATTTTAACAAGTAATAAATTAAATATTAACTTTTAAACTTCATATTTAATTAGTTGCAATATTATACATTTTACAATTGTCCTACGAGATGCTAACTCCGTCTCCTTAAGATTACAAAACTAAATTTTTCCACTGCAAAATTGAAATTTAGAAAGAAATTGATGATAATTTTTAAAGAGGAACATTAATATGTGAATTAACATATTTAAAAGTGGTCCAAAGGTGAACTATCTATATTCTCCAGCTACAATTAGAGCTGTCAATTTGTCAAACCCCCTCTATATTGGCCCCAGCTCACATATTGAAGAGAGCCAAAAAATCTTATAATATAAAGGCTCACTAAAAGAAATCCCCCAACGTAAAAAAACCCCCAAAATTATCGAGGCTTAGAGGGCTCATAGGCCCATTAAAAAATCAATTATTTTTTTGAAATAAAAAATATTTCAACTTTTTTTTCGATTTTTTTTTTCTGAATTTCTTTTTGATTTTTTTTATTTTTTTTATGTTCTGAATAAAATTAACATATTCAATAATTTTTCAATTTCGATTTTTTTTTCCAAATTTTGTTCGATTTAGAAATTTTCGATTTATTTTTTGATGTTCTAAATAAAATTAACAAATTCAATAATTTTTCAATTTCGATTTTTTTTTTAATTTTATTTGATTTAGAAATTGTCGAATTTTTTTATGTTCTGAATAAAATTAACAAATTCAATAATTTTTTAATTTCGATTTTTTTTTGAATTTTGTTCGATTTAGAAATTGTCGATTTATTTTTTGATGTTATGAATAAAATTAACAAATTCAATAATTTTTCAATTTTGAATTTTTTTTCGAATTTTATTTGATTTAGAAATTGTCAAATTTTTTTTATGTTCTGAATAAAATTAACAAATTCAATAATTTTTTAAAAATAAAATGGGCCCTAGGCCCCCGGCCCAAGCCCTCAAAAATAAAAAAATAAAGAGCTGGGGCCAAAGAAATCTTTTTATTAAGAGGGGCTTAAAATTTAGGACCTAATAAGAAATTTATCAAAAAAAACTTTAAAATTAAGGGCTTTTTTTGACAGCTTCAACTCCAATTGGTAATTGATTTTTTTCCTCCAAATAAATTATCTTGCTCTCTCGGCCGAAGAAGAAGAAAGAAAGAATTAACTCACATAGATCTAAGAACCAAGCAATGGCCAACGTTTGTTTTTCCAACAGCTTTGAAAAACTACTTATTGTCCTATTTTGTTTTATTTTATTTTTGTAATCATTTATTTCACTTAAAGGGTATTATTACACGTGATTTTTAAGAGCATTTACTAATCCAACAAAGTTAGAGCGTATGTGTTAATTTCTATCCAGCGGTCTCTTGACTTAATTTCGATTAACGTTTTAGTTCTTTATGGTTTTTTTTCTTCTAATTTGGTCCTTTATTTTAATTTTGAGTGACAATTTGATCTTTTATATTTTAAAATATCAACATTATTATTCTTTTTTTACAATAAATTAAAAAATTTATCAAAATTTTCAATTAAAACCCATAAAATTAATTATATTATTTAATATAATACAAATTTTATCAAATTCATAACTCAAATCTTCAAATAAACTCATATTTTCATTTTTTATTTGATATTGTTAGAGATGGAATTTTAAAAATCAAATAAATAATAAAAATATGAGTTTATTTAAATATTTGAGTTACGAATTTGATGAAACTTGTATTATATTAAAGAATATAATAAATTTTATGGGTTTTGGTTGAAAATTTTGATGAATTTTTGTAAAAAAAAAAGGATAATATTATTAACATTTTAAAACATAAAAGATTAAATTATCACTTAAAATTAAATTAAAAGACCAAATCAAGGAAAAAAAATAAAAGACTAAAACGTTAACTGAAATTAAATTAAAAGCACGAGTGCTATTTAGACTTTTATGTAAGTAATGTTTATGTGGGTTAAATTGAACTAGATAAACTTTAACAAAGAAGAAAAAACCAATAAAACATAAACCTCTATTAAAAAAACAATGACGTGCTATAACCTGAACATCAATTAGTTCATCTATGAACTCTTTTAAAAGGGACCCTATTAGGGACCTGGATTATTAAATTAACTTTTCAATTTGTAACCATTATTTAAATATTTTCAATCAATGTATAGTTTTTTTAAAATATTTTCTTATGCAAAATTTGTAGTCATATTTCTCTTTATTGCTTATAATTATTGATTATTGTCGTAAAATTTTATATATTTATGATCTTTTATAATTTGAGTAAAAAAAGTTATCTTTTATAATTTATTTACAAATTTTATAATAAAATCAATATTATATACTAAAATATAAATTAGATGTGTATTTGTATATTCAGTGCATCTCACAGGTTAAGCACCAGTTTTTTATAATATTTCAAATATTACTGTCGAAAAAAATATATAGTAGTTGATGTAAATTTCAGTGATAAAAATAAAATAATTTTTTTAGAAAAATTAATAAAAAATTTAAAAAAATTTAAAACAAAATAATAAAATTTTATAAGAATTAAAAACTTATTTAATTATATTATTAATGGTATTGAAATTGATTATATGTTTATATAAATGAAATCCTGTATCATATATTTTTATTTTCTAAACATTGCGGCACACATACAACACCACTGCATCATTCATCACATTAAGAAAAATACTTGGTGACACGCATAAAAAAATATAAATATCATTTAATTATTTTTAAAATACACGTATTTAATTTATTTTTTCTTTCTATATTTTTCCAAGCACGTGTGTGAGGCTAAACATTGTGCTCAAATAGCTGTGTCAACGCAAAACTTCCTCTCACATTGATTCCTTCGTCCATTCCAAAACTTCCCAACCCACCCATCCAAAAATGACGAAACTGATAGAATTGTTGCCAAAAGAATATGGATTTGTTGTGATAATTCTCGTTCTCTATTGCTTTCTCAATTTCTACATGACCTTTCAAGTTGGAAAAGCTCGCAAGAAGTAAACGCTTTTATTTTCCTCCTCAATTTTATTCTTACATGCAAGTTGTGTCATTTTGCTTACAAGGTGTTTGTTGAAATTCTCCATAGGTACAAAGTGTTTTATCCGACCCTTTATGCTTCTGAATCTGAAAACAAAGATGCCAAGCTCTTCAACTGCGTTCAGGTTTCCCTCTCTCGTTCTCTCTATTATATTGTTTTGATAATAATTGAGTGAAATTTAAGTAGCATGAATCCCTATTAATCAGAGTGATACTCACATGATTTTAGTTATCCGGGTAAATTTGATCCTATAGTAAAACTATATTGAAAAATAGGTGGATGCTATGACCCAACACTTATTGAAACCTAAAACAAACTCTAAATCAAGGTCTTGATAAAAAAAATAGAAGTTTTTTTAATACTAACAACAATATTTTTACTATAGTTTTATTTAAATTCTAGATTTCTTGTTTTATGATTTGCAAAGTATTTTAATTAAATATATATGTCGATGGCTGTAATTTTTTATAATTGTGAGGTTTTTTACTTGTTGTACTACTTAAACATTTTATTTTTTTTTAGGCCAAAATATACATGAAAAATTAATTATTTTGTGGAGGCCTACAGCTCGTTTTACTAGCTTTGGCCTTGGGCCGGCCCTAGGTCCACTGTAGACCTGTGTTTAAAAGTTACTCGAAACTCTAACTACAATCTTCGACAATCTTAAGAAGTATAAGTTTAATGACCCACTGTCTTTACGGTTGAACTATAATATGGTCAACAAAAAACCTTGTTATTGTTTTGTTTCATGTTGTGGTGGTATAGTTGATGAATGAAGGAATTTTATTGTTTATTGGGTTGTATATGTGTTGTGTGATTATATTGTGTTTTGGTGAGTGCAGAGAGGACACCAAAACTCTCTGGAAACAATGCCAATATTCTTCATGCTCATGATTTTGGGAGGGTTTAAGCATCCCTCCATTTGTGCTGTCCTTGGAATAATTTACACCGTTGCTAGATATTTCTACTTCACAGGCTATGCCACTGGCGAACCTAAAAACCGTCTCAAACTCGGGTGATTAAAATTTTTAATTGATCATAATTTGTTTTTTTTTTAGTAAAACCATAAATTAGTATATAACTGAATTGGTATGCTGACAGGGGATTTTTTATGCTGGCGCTACTGGGGCTTATGTTGTGCACACTTTCATGTGGATGGAGTCTTCTAAATCAGCCCGCTAGCCACTGATTTGTCTTTTTCTATGTTTTGTTCTACTACCATTTTGATAATATGGGGTTTAGTGAATTATTAAATAACATAGACTAAGGATTGCAAATGAATAATGCAGATTCAAAATTGTTGTGTGATTTTCTTGATAGCTTTTGTATACTACAATAAGGATAAGTTTAGAGTTTCAAGGGTTCTGGATATGGATATTTTTTGTGAACTTGACTGTTCAATCAGATAGCTTGATCTATATGCACATAGTTTTGGGAGAGTTGGTAATGTGATTCTTCTGGAAAAAAAAAATGACTCCAGTTTTATTTGTGGAATCACTCACTTGAAATATTATCCAACTCCGTGTTAAAAAAATCAGAAGTCTCGCCGTTGACTTGGGAATGATTCCATAACAGTCCACATTATCTAAACAACCATGGTATATTACGATGAATCAACATAGAAAACTGGTTTGATATATTATTCCCCTGTTTTGGTTTGATATATTAGTGGTGGTCAAAATCCCTAATTAGGATAAATCAACATAGAAAACTGGTTTGATATATTATTCCCCTGTTTTTGGATTTATATTTGGCAGATTTTGGAGTGTTGAGTCTTGCTTATTGAACTTTGTTTAACATCCAGAGATAATTGGGTTGAAATGTGGACTGGGGTACAATGAATTTAAAAGGATTTATGATTTTAAATGTATCATAGATATATCCAAACCGGAGCTACATCCTATTATCAAGCTATGATTTGCAAACTATATATTTTCTAGACATCATATAGCTTGTTAAGTAATATTTATCAATTATGCTGCACATGAAGGATACTTGTCTTCACAGAAATACAAAAGAAACTAATATAATTCATATTCATTGCACTTGGAAATTAGAGGACATTCATAAGCATGCTGCTGAAGTTATTTGGTTCAGAAGCACTTAAAGTTTGTGCTCAAGGAGCATATGTGGATGATTGCCTTCTCATTTCAGGGCAACTTCATGCACATAGAAGAAGTACTTAATTAAGATGTACACATTACAAACACACTATTTTAAGGTCAACCGTTGAAAGCAGCAATATTGTCAATGTCCTTGTTGGGTTTGTTGAGTGGTGCTGGTGCATCATATTTGCTAAATAGCCTGTAAGAGGAAATAAGTGAAAGCAAAACATAGCAAACAACAGCAACAAATGTGATAGCTAATGATGCTTTGATTTTGTGACAAAATGAACCAAAAGAGCTACAAGCTGAACTCCATGCTGCTGTGGGGACTCCCTTCTCAGCAAGATACAACACTTGTGCTAATACAGCTCCAGCAGCCAGTATTATGTAGGTTAGCACCTAGAATATCAAAAATAGAAATGGGAAAAAAAATTAATTCATTCGTAATCAATTGATATATATAATTTATTACATCATATATGTTGAAAAAATTGTCTCTAACACTTTAGATTTTTACACACAAAATAAAGCCATCGTGCTCATTGCCAAACTCACTTTTTAATGTAACTTCATGTATTTATTAGAAATTAGTAATTCTTTTGTTCTACAATGAGTGATTCAATTGATTATTTTCCACAAATTTTAATAAATATATAAATGAAAGTGAGATAATAATATTTTTATTAAAATATCATTATCAAGTATTAGTATATTCATCGTTACAATTAATCCAAAGTAGAAATATTGAATTGGAAGTGACGTATGTTATATTAATTAAAGTGAATTTAATTGAAAAAAAATAATTAATGTTATATTGGAGAATGAAAAAGAGTCATTCATTTTCAAACATTTATTTTCCAAAATGGGTCATTCATTGTAGGACACATAGAATGCCAAGTATTTCCAATTATTAGTGTTATAGTGATTAAAAATAAAATCATATATCACATTAAATTTTAAACTGAAGTAGTTGACATTTTGGTAAGAAGTCTAAATCGAAGTGAGATAACCTGCCTGGTCAAGCAAAAAGAAAGCCCAAGCTTTAGGCATGGTTGAAGGGCGGGGCACAGCAACAATGACAGCTGAGAATAGTGAATATCCTGCACAAATACCATTGGCATGCACCAAATACCTACCACATGCAAAATCCAAATACAAAAAATAAGTGTTTTGGTTCATCATTAAATTGTGATATAATGAGATATTATATTTAGTTAATGTGACAGGAGGGAGGTAAAATAATTAAGTTTTTTTTTTTCATTCACAAATTGAGTGGAGAGAAACTAAAAAATTGGACTCAAGTTGGTTAATAAATTTCAATTAAAGACAAATTATTTTAAAAAATCTAAATTTATATTTTAGTTAAAATAATTATTGGTCAAATTTTACTTACAAATTAAATTTCAAATCATTGTGGTTCTTTTACCTTGAGATTCGGAAGGATAAAAAAAAATCAAATTGAGAGGTTGTAATAGGGGGAAAGTATTAATGCCCAATTTCAAGTGATGATTTGTGCAAGGATATTTTAGATAATATACTTATAAATTTTTATTATAAAAAGAGAATTACATTTTAGTCATTAGAGACTAAATGTAAGTTACAATTATCTACTCTACTTAATCTACTATGTGTCTTTTAAATATAAAGTTGTGAGAGCTCATATAAGATTTAACATAGATAATGACTTAGAAAAATAATGGTTATTGAACTTGAGGTTTCTACAATGATGTTAGGAGCAAACGAATGATGAACATCCTTTAGTCCCTTACCTTCCATTGGTACTATTGTTTAAGTACAGCAAAAAACTCTTACTTTATTTAAGTGTCTAAGCTAAAAATAGTTGATAATATAACTCTTAAACCTATTGAATTGTTTTCTAAAGACAAAACCATAAGGATTTGCACAAGACTAAACCAAATAATACATAGAAGAAGCAAAAATTTAAAAAGTCAACTAATTGAATCTCTAACAATCAACCAAATTCCAAAAAAAATATTATTAAATTAAAAATTATCACTAAAATTAGTAGTTCTTTTGAGTTGATGATAAGCTCTTTTATAGAGAGACTAATAAAATTAGGAATTATAATCTAAAAAAGGAAGAATAAAAAAAACTATCCAGAAACATAAAAATAGCCTTTTTTTTTATTGATTTGTCTACAAGAAGACAATACACTTAATATGATATTCTAAATAAATCATAGTCATGCATGTGTCATAATCTCAAAGAACTTAAGAAAATACTAAAAACAAGAAAATAAAATAACAACTAATATATCAAAATATTAAATAAAATATCTTAACTAATAAATCATGGATTAGACCAACTATAAACTCTCTTTAAATATTTATCTATCTTTTTACCACTGGGTCAAATTTACAAGAGTTAAATTTCGATTTTCATTAGAGCAAAACATAAAATAAAAATTATAAATTTGATACCTGAAAGCACCAAGATCAGAATAAGCAAGAGAACCATACTCATTTTCCTCAGAATTCTTAAGCATAATGACAAGAGCTGTTACACACAAACCAATAGGAAACAAACGCAAGAAAGTTTCCACAATGCGTAGGAGTGAAGCTCTGTCTTCCAATTCCTCATCAACTACTACTGAATTTGCCATTTCAATGGAAGTTCTTGTAGCTTCAACACCATTTCCCTTGTCCATTATTATTATGAGTAGCTAAAAATATTTACTAATTTTGTTGAATTTGATTGTACATAAATATGAAAGGAACAAAAGCCAACCACTACAGAGTAGCATTAAATGCTAACATTATATCAATATGGGAAGCAACGTATTCCCAAGGCAGCTACCGGTCACCTAGATTGTATTAATGATATACAAATACTCACTCCTTTCTTAATTATAAATAAGAGATATTTTAGATTTGCTCTTTTTATTTTTATTAATTTTGATAATTTTTATTTATTTTTTAAATTTTTAAATTAAAAAATTGACAATTCGACATTTTTTAAACGATGTGTCGTACGATTTTATAATATAAATCATCTAGATGCATTAATTAATTGAGATTTATATGTTTTCGCCGACCTCTGTTACTATTCTCATTCCTATATGTAAAACTCTCTTATAAAAAAAATATATTTAATTGCAGTTTTCGTCCTTTTATTTTCACATTTTACGAAATCGGTCATCTTATTTTTTTAAATAACGATTTGACAAATTTTAAATGATATGGTATATAATTTCATAATATGAAAACATCTACGAATATCTATTATTCATATGTCATTAATTAAATTACAAAAAAAAATGTATGAGGTTGAAAGTTAAGATTCTATAGGGTTTTATTGTGATTTAATGAGTGTTAATTATTCTACATCATTGTATCATATGTAACGTTATTTAAAACAAATCATATCGCTTGTTTTAGTTATAAAATCAGAACGAGTGATCAAAATTGTCAGATTTTAAAATAGATGAACCGATTTTGTAAATTGGTAAAATTAAGACGACTAAAACTACAAATAAGCCAAAAATATATGTCCCTTTTTGTAAGACTCTATTCAATTTACAAGATACATTAATTATTTTTTGCTAAAACACCCTTAATTAATTAAATTAAAAGAATTAAAAGATCATTAACTTCTCCTTCTTAATAATTGAAAGATATTTTTAGAAGGGCAATGCACAAAGTTGACACATTTAATGAGAAAATCATTTTTTCTTAATTCTTGTAAATTTATCAAATGGGTATTACACATAGGGACACAGGGAGTATTAAGTAAAGATAATTACTTTTAACATTTATATAAAGAATGATAGTTAAATTATATGTATTTAAATTTTTTATTTAATTATATTTTTAAGATCATTATTTTATTACACTCATGAAAATAGTCTCTATATTTTCAAATCGATTTTTTTTGTCACTTAATCAACACATTTGTTGTAGTTTTAATCCTAAAATAGATTATGACATTTAAAATTCTATCTTTTTACTCCAAAAATTATAATTTATCGCCCCAATCGTATATGTGAAGAGAAAAATACAATTTTAAGGCCAAAAAAAATATTTTTAGGCAAAAAAAACACCATTTTTGGAGTAAAAAGTATAGATTAAAAATAAAATTGCAATAAATATAAAAATTGAGAACCACAAAATTCAATTTCTAAATAATGGATAAAAAATTTAATTAAACCTAATTATTTTGATTTTATGTAAAAAAATATATTATTACTTACTTACCTCTAATTATTGTAGTCATTTCTCATTATATTAAAGAATTAATTAATGCAATGGTATTTTCTGAATTAATATCATCGTATACATAGATAAATTAAGTGAATTTTATTTATATTTGAATCCACAAATACATGTTCATTTTTTCTTATAATTATAATTTGATAAATTAGGTGAATTTTATTTATATTTAAGGAGTAAAATTTGTTCACTTAATTGGTCCTTTTAATTTTTCAATTGTACAATTTTAATCTCTTTAGTTTAAAACGAACTATTTTGGTGATGAGTAAACATATTGAGACAAACACTCTCTCCTCTCTTAATTATAAATGAGACTTAATTATAGTTTTAGAACCTCTATTTTTACTAATTTACGAAATCGATCTTTCTATTTTAAAAGTCAACACTTTTGATTCATCCCTCAAATTTTTGAATTAAAAAATGATGATTTGACATCTTTTAAATAATGTGGCATACGATTTCATGATATAAAATCATCTAGATGTATTAATTAATCTACACAGAAAAAACTTACAAAGTTGAAAGCTAAGTTTTTAGATTGTTTTATTGCGATTTCATAGGTGTTAATCATTCTATCTCATCGTATCATATGTCAAATTACTTAAAGCATATCATATCATCATTTTTAATTAAAAAACTATAATAAGAAACTAAAATTGTCAGATTTTAAAATAGGACAACCAATTTTGTGAATTAATAAAAATAGAGAGACTAAAACTGCAATTAAGCCTATAAATAAAAGTGAAGCAACAAAAATAGTATTAGATCAACTTTTCTTGACTCACTTTTATTTATAACTAAGAACACACAAGTACATGAAATTATTCGGAGATTAGTTAAAAATTGTACTTTCTCCTCTCATGTCTTAATTATAAACAAATATGAGTAGCTACAAATGTTTACAAATTTGGTTGCATAATCTATTTTCAAATTTAACAAAGAGAATACTTAATTACATTTTAATTTTTTTTGTTTTTTGTTTTATAAAAAAAAGATATTGATTCATTCAAATCGATGGAGTATATTACATGCAAACACAAATTCAATATCGCTAAAAACGAAAAGGATGAATTTGTGACACTTACATAATCCAAGTTAATAAAATAAAACGACACAATATCTACAAATAATTTGACAAAATCAAAGTGTCACGACTCGAAACCAAGCGTTGTGACCGGCGCACAAGTTATACTTTTAGCATGACAACACCTATCAACTAACTTAACGATTAAGCAACTAAATCGTTTTCAATAACCATTTCAAATATATATATATATACACACACATAATTTTTCTCAAAATTAAACGTCTAACTCAGTCAAATTCAAAACCTACTACTCAGCTGCCTGTGAATCTGGAGAAAAAAAAAGAACAACATGAAGGGATAAGTCACTGATAGCGTTTCAGCAAGTGTACTGAATCGTTGCAAGTAATAATAAAAACGGTAGTACCGAGTGTCGAACTCAAGGATTGCGTTTTACTATCGAATTATCTTTACTTACTGAAATTGAACAAAAAATTTCCGAATTGATTTAAGTAATATTTAAAATAACAATGGTAATGAAATTGAACTTTTATAATGAGAAAAATGTCAAGGATGAGTTTCACTTTGAATCCAACCTTGGTTTCTAATTTGATCCTAGTTACTGATTTCCTTTATTGAATTATTACTAAATTCTCTTTAGTATTCTTGCCCTAATGTCTTAGTGACAGAACTTTTAATTCCAAAATAACCCCTAATTCCTTAGTGGGTTTAAAATTAGGATTAAGCTTTACAGTACAAAAAGTTTCTTTTTAAACTGTTGTCTCTGCAACTAATTCAATTGGTTTCATGACCTGCATCTATCCCTAGACTACAATCTCATGAATTTATCATCTCAAGCATTCGTAAAGTCTACTTCCGTTTCAAATTACGAATCATAGAACATTTTAAAGTTGATCAGGCAATAAAAAGCATTAAGCACAAAGATGATAAAAATAATTTAATAAATTTATTCACATAACCAGGAGTCAATTCAGACAAATAAAGCTTTCATCTTGTTCCACTCATCGCTAACAAATAGGACTTAGTTACTCATTATAGAGATTAAAGAGATAGAGATTAAAGAAGAATTACAAGAAGGATTCATGAATGATTCTTGATAAAACTCCTTCAATGGTGTAGAACAATCGTCTCTGAGCTTAGCTGCTAGGGCACAAGTCTCTGAGCTTCTTAATTGACAAAAAAATCCCTCAAAATTCAGAAAAACTCGGTTTTATGCATTCTTTAGCGTGCCACGTGTAACACCCCGACCCTTCAGCGTTATCAATTGGTAGTGGGAATGTGAGGAGACAGTTACTTATCCCCCAGGTACCGGGCTCGATTCCCACGGAAGGCAAAAACTCACTATTTCCACTAGGTGGTTAGGGGGAGTGAGAAGACCGAGTAACATCGCCTATAATGCTGAAGGGTCTGGATGTTACGGTAGCACCGCTGATAACGCTAAAAGGTTGGGTGTTACACCACACGCCCTCCCCATGCGCAAGACTTGTGCTTCAGGCGCATTAAAACAGAAGCAGTGGTGCCAAAACGCGCTTCGAGTGCAGCTGGCGCGCTTCAAGCGCACAACATCTGATGTCTAGAATTTATTGCATTTTTCTCCTCTTTCTAGTCAGAATTTGGTTCTGATGTCTTCATGAAAGTTGTAGCTATGGATCTTAGCTTTCATTTGCACTTGGTTTGACTCCAATTGGACATCTACAACTCTAGATATGGTAGAAATACTCTATGTAGGTCATTTGATTTCTCATCAAAATTCAGCACTGCACGGAAAATAAGGAAATAACATAAAACCATAAAAAATATCTACTTAATAAAGGAAATACGAACATAAACATGTTAAATCTAAAAACTAAAATCAACAAAATATATTAAATAACTCCTTAAATTAACTAATGATTTCCTATAAATAAGACTAAAAACAATGACAAATATGCATATGATGAAGAGTTATCAGTCACAAAGACTTAGTGAGGAGACAACAACCACTACCAATTAAAAGGGAAACACAAAAAGCCACGAATAGTTGTTTTACAAACTTGTGGCAATTATACTAAACAATACTGCCCAAAATATAGATAATTCTCAACTAAAGTATACACACAATAAAGCCATTAATTTAAAAATCCAATTGGTAGAAAAGTGACATCACAATGAGCAACCTAAAGAAAAAATCATAGGAAATCAAACAA
The DNA here is from genome assembly GCA_037974295.1 of Cicer cuneatum. Classification (NCBI taxonomy): domain Eukaryota; kingdom Viridiplantae; phylum Streptophyta; class Magnoliopsida; order Fabales; family Fabaceae; genus Cicer; species Cicer cuneatum. The sequence continues at coordinate 55,709,862 of JBBPBO010000003.1, forward strand.
GTAAAAAAAATATAAATTTTTTAGAACTAAGAGGCGGCTTCATCTCATTGATAGCCTTTTCCTCCTAAGGGTGGCCTTTCCCTTAGGGGTGGCTCCATCTAACGGATAGCCCTCTCCTCTCAATCCCGCAACACATCATCACGAATTAATTAGGGGGCTTACATCTCGTTGATAGCCCTCTCCTCCTACGGATGACATCTCTCATAGGGGCGGTTCCATCTAATTGGTAACTCTCCCTAATCACAACGAGGTAACTAGGTGCACCTACCGCCGTTAACAATTTCATAATTATAACAACGATTTCCAAAACACGTTTAAAAATCATTTCCTATTTCATCATAACTCATGGAAAACATATTCAATTGTATATCAATCCAATATTTAAATACTTTATAACTCATACATAAATCAAACTAATATCATATTATATAACAAAGGCCATTAAAATAAATAAATGATGAAATTGAGAAAAATTCAAAGGTTGTGTTTCTCAAATTTTTAAATAAATATTTCAAAATAGAAAACGAGTAAAATAATAATTATAGCAAAAAAAAAAATGATAATGACCGTCATCTACTCACAAATATGGATAGTCGCCTAAGTTTGTTCTTCAACAACTCTCAGAGTAGCCGGCAAGACCTTAGTTGACAAATCTGAGTATCAAAAATATTCTCAAGACTTTATAAAAATCATTCTAAAGTTTAGCTAACTATAGGAAACCATAAAAATAATTTAAATCTACTTTAAACACAAAAATAAGATGTTTAACCAAAATTACATTTTTCTAGAGATTCATACTAGCATTAGAATTGTGTATTTAGCTCAAAGAGTCTCAATAAACAACTCTCAAAGAATGGTTACTCTTCTTCTTCCTTGACTCTCTAACCCTAACTCCCAAAAATCCTAACCAAGAGTATTTGAAGGAGTATGAGAAGTAATGATCTTGAGGATGGTAAATTCATTTTAAGAGTTGAGGGTTTAAGTGGGCAATTTGTGTTGTGGAGTGAGAAGGAGCAAGGAGAAAAAAGAGAATAAGAAAGAAGAAAGAAAAAAAAAATGAAAATGGGGTGGGGTGGGGTGGGGTCGGGGGGTGAGGAAATGCTGATAGAGAGAGGAAGGAGAGGTGAAGTGGAAAAAAAATGAGGTGGAGTGAAGTGAGATGAAAATAGAATGAAAGTGGGTGGGTAATGTTATTTTAATTTATTTACTAATAATATTACTATTTCTAAAAGAAAAAAAAAATAAAACCGTGCATTTCACAAAGTAACTGAAATATTCAAGTCTCTGGATCTGTAATGTTGACGACCTAATCATTAGTTGAATAAGTAATTAATCGAAATTGATATGTCAATCTATCAAACGAACACTGCAACAAGACGGGAAATCAAACAAACACTGCACCAAGATGGGAAATTAAACAACGTCGATTTGAAAAGCAAAATCACGAAGAAAAAAAAACACAAAAAAAAAAATCTAATCTATGTGAAAACCATTTATTTAGACTAAAATTGGAAAAAAGAAGCACATCGGTGATTTCGGGTAAAAAAATAACCCCAAAACCACCTATTTTTGGTGAAGGAAGTATACGATAAACTTAGAAAAAATGTGGAGTTATCTTAAATTTTTTGGTTTTATGCATAAAAGAAACACAATTACTAACTTATCCCAAATTATTATGGTTATCTCTCATAATATTATGAAATTAATTTATGCCAATTTTTTGTTGGAATAATGTCATTAAATGTGTATAGATAGATCAAATGACTTTTACTTATATTTGAAGTCAAATTCATGCGTTTTTTTGTTTATAATTGAAATTGATATGTTTTCTCCAACTTTTATTACTATCTCGATACTTATACATAAAACTCTCTCGAAAACAAAAATATATTCCCTTTTCGAAAGCTCCTATTTTACTATATGCATTAATTATTTTTTGCCAAAATACCCTTAATTAATTAAATTAAAAGATTATTCATTTCTCTCTCTTAATAATTGAATGATATTTTTAAAAGGGTAATTCCCAAAATAGACCCATTTAATGAGAAAACCATTTTTCTTAATTCTTGAAAACCATTCTTCTTACATATAGGGACATATGGAGTGAGTATAAGCAAAAATAATTACTTTTTAACACTTATATTAAGGATGACAGCTAAATCAAATGCATTTAATTTGTTGGCTTAATTATACTTTTATGACCCCTATTTTATTACACGTGTAAAAATAGTCTGTATGTTTTAAAATCGATTTTTTTTATCATTTAATCATCATATTTATTGTAGTTTTGATCTCAATATTGATTTTGACATTTTAAATGCTGTCCTTTTTACTTCAAAAATTATAAATTATCGTCCGAATAGTATCATTCATTCAAATGCAATTATATGGTTGACCAAAAACTACAATTATATCAATGTTGTAGATTGTTGACAGAGAGGATTTGGAGCAAGATTTTTTCGGTTAGCTGCCGCCAAACAATGATTTAAGGAATTTTTTTAATTTAAAATCACTTCTATAACTTTTTTGTTATTATTCGTTTAATTAAATAAGTGTTTTTTATATATGTGTTTGAGTTTTTTCTATCTTTTGTGTGATGTGTGATTTTTTAGACACTTTTATTTTGTCATATTTGTAGATTTTGTCACAATTATAAATATTATGTTGATTTATATTATTAATTTAAGTGTTGCGAGTTTGTTCGTAAATTTATTTTTTGTTATTTTATTTTTACAACTTTGAATTTTATTGTTCTCGATTAGTGTAATTCTTATCAATTTAAATAAAAAAATGAATATCATTTTTTATAAAAAAAAGAAAAAAGAATGGGATTGTTGGTTCAACCGATTAAATTGATTGGTTAATATATCTGTCGATTTGATCTTGGTTAATTAGTTGATTGTACTATAGTGTGGTTAAACTAGAGATGACAATTAGACCCAGACCTATTGGGTACCCACAAACAAAACTCATAATGGGTAGGGTATAATGGGTATGGGTATGGAGACGGGTAATTACCCGCAAAATTGAACGGGTATGGGTGCGGGTACGGGTACTATAGTACCCACCCCGCCCCGCCCCGCACATATAATATTATGATTATTATTATTATTTTTATTATTATTATTATTGTTATTATTATTATTAGTATGTAAGTTTGTTTTAGCTTAAATAAAAATGATTTTTGTTTTAAATAATTTAGAGATTATTTTTTAGAGATTTTTTAAAGGCTAAATAGCACTCGTGGTCCCTTAACTTAATTTCAATTAACGTTTTAGTCATTTATATTTTTTTTCTTCCCGATTTGGTCCTTTATTTTAATTTTAAGTGACAATTTGATCTTTTATGTTTTAAAATGTCAACAATATTATCCTTTTTTTTTACAAAAATTCAAAAAACTTATCAAAATTTTCAACCAAAACCCATAAAATTAATTATATTCTTTAATATAATACAAATTTCATCAAATTCGTAACTCAAATCTTCAAATAAACTCATACAAAAATTTCATTAAATTTCATTCTTTATTTGATGTTGTTAAAAATGGAAATATGAGTTTATTTGAAGATTTGAGTTTTGAATTTGATGAAATTTGTATTATATTGAAGAATATAAATAATTTTATGGATTTTGGTTGAAAATTTTGATGAGTTTTTTGAATTTTTGTAAAAAAAAAAGGATAACATTGTTGACATTTTAAAACATAAAAAATCAAATTGTCACTTAAAATTAAAATAAAGGACCAAATCGAGAAAAAAAAAAGATAAAGGACTAAAACGTTAACTGAAATTAAGTTAAGGGATCACGGGTGCTATTTAGCTTTTTTTAAATTATGATTTTTTAACTGCCGTTTGTTTATTATTATAAAAATGATTTTTTTTGTACAATAATTTTTAACATGGTTGTATACAATTTTATAAAAATAATTTTTTTAAACTAAAAAATTACCATAAAAGACATAAAAATGATTTTCAAGAAAACATGTTTGTTTGAAAAAATATTTTTAAATACATGATTTTTCTAAATACACATATGTCTCTCTATTATCTTATGCATCTCTATCTCTCCTTCCAATCTCTAACTACTATTTCTCTCACTCTCTACTATCTCATGTCTCTTTACCTCTCCTTTTTATTACAAACAAATCAACTGATTTAGGTAATTCATTTCATAATTTTCGGATCCTCATGAAAAATAAACATATAAGTAAATCATCACGAAAATATGTTAGTAAATAGTAATAGATTTTGGAGATCTTGTTCTAATCTTAAAAATTGAGCCTTTAATAAAAAAAAGTATAATTTTAATAATTAAAAAATTTGAAGAATAAATTTTAGTCCCTATACACATATTTGATTCTGATGAAGAAGTAAATAATTGTGATTTTATATTTAAGAGTTTTTTTTTATATTATTAATCATGACTTTATAATTATAAATAACTAATATAATACACATATCAAATTTTTTACATATCTTAGAGAGGACTTGCAACTTCATAAAATATTCTTTCAGAAAACATTATTTTTGATGTTTTGATATATTGTAGTAATGTACTAATGTTGGATCATGATATATTTTGGAAGTTTTGAGTTAGACAATATTTTGGTTCGTAATATTTATGATTTGGATTTAAAATATTTGAGAATTTTTTTAAATTTAATCACAAATTATTTATCGATATATTTTTGTTAAAGTGCGGGTAATGAGTATGGGTATGGGTATGGGCACTTAAGTACCCAGAGGGCAAGGGTACGAGTATTAAAGTTGATACCCACGAAGGTACAGGCACGGGTACGAGTATTTTTTTAAACTGCAGGTACGAGCACGGATACTATAGTACCCTACCCATACCCTACCCATTGCCATTCCGAGGTTAACCAAATTTGAATCAGAGATAGTTCAATTGATTTTTACTTTTTACATTATTTCTTCTTTCCCTATTTATTTATTTGTCAATAGTGCAATCGTGATTAAACCGATTGAACTAATCGTATCATTATTTAAAGGTTTCACCAATTGGATCATTCATCTAATTTTTAAAACATTAAATATATCATTCAAGAACACACTTTCTTAAAAATATGTGTTATGTGTATTTTTTAAAGGAAAATGTTAACAAGTGTTCAACTGAGCTAAAAAGGAAATATCATTTTAAAATTTGTGTAATCAATATCTTGAAATTTTAAAAAATAATTTTTTTTTTATTAAATTATTTTTTTAGTTGCTTAACAAAGACACTTATTAGCACTATAGCACTATAAAGACACGTATTTGATTTTGTATTTTTTATCCTCCTATTTATATCATATTTATGAAAATAGTCTCATTTTTAAATCGAACTCTTTGATTCTCATGTATCACACTTCAATCTTGATCACAATCTCTATTTTTGACTTAAGAAATGGTGAAGTGCTAAGTTTTTAAATGAAATAACATTAAACATAGAAAAATATAGGTAAAATTCTATTTATCCATCTCATCAAATATTAAATTAATAGATTATAAAAATAACAAAAAAATATGAAATGTAATATAAATGACATAGTACATTTTGTAATTAGTTTTTAATAAATAAACATTTTGTAATTTATTTTTAATAAACAAATATTTTTTGTAATTTATTTTTAATTTCCAATTCTACTTTTATTATTTTTTAAATTTATTATTTTTATGTTTGATAAGGTGGATAAATACAAACTCACCCTGTATTTTGTGACGTTAATATGTTTAATATCTAGTCATTTAAAAACACGAAACATCATGGTTTTTTATGTCAATCTTATTTGTAAATAAAGTTGCAACAAATGTAATACTTAAAGATCTAAAATTTCAATTTAAAAAGGGAGGATTATTTTTGGCGGACTGGTGGTGAAAATATTGGCAACACAACTAACCCAAAACGCACAAGGTCTTCAAGAGATTTCTACCGAGCACCCTCACAACTGTACCTATCATCCCCTCAAGACACATGAAAAGATAATTTTACTTTTTAACTATTTATAATAAGTTTCAAAATGGATAGTTTCGGAAATTTCAAATTTTCGAAATAAGGATTACATTTTGAAAATTTAGAAAGTTTCAAAAGTTTCCAAATCTGGAGAATTTCGAAAGTTTCCAAATTTGGAAAATTTCGAAAGTTTCCAAATTTCGAAAATTTCGAAAATTTCTAAATTTGGAAAGTTTCGAAATAGAAAAATTTCAGAATTTCGAAAACTTTCAAACAATTTGAGCACCTTAATCTCTCACCCCATCCAACGTAAAAATACATTTTTGTTCTTTTTAATATCTATAAGACTCTAAAAAAAAATTACCACTTGTTTTTTCATCCCCTCATTCAAAACTTTACATAATTATGTCTTACATTTTAAAATATCAAAATCTTCTAAATTCAAAAGTAAGTATCATTTGAAGTTTTGAAATTTTCGAAATGAAAATTTTTCAGTTTTTTAAACTTTCGAACATTTTGAAAGTTTCAAAATACAAATTTTTTAATTTTCGAAAGTTTTAAAAAGTTTGAAACTTTCGAAAGTTTTGAAATTTTTGAAATGAAAGTTTTCTGGATTTTCCAAACTTTCGAAATTTTTGAAATAGAAATTAAAAAAAATCGAAACTTTCTAAACTTTTAAAATTTATATAATTTTTCAGATTTAGAAACTTTCCAAAATTCTTGAAATTTTCTATTTTGAAAGTTTCAAATTGTTTGAAAGTTTCGAAATTCTGAAATTTTTCTATTTAGAAACTTACGAAACTTTCCAAATTTGGAAACTTCGAAATTTTTTAGATTTTGCAAACTTTCGAAATTCTCCAGATTTGAAACTTTCGAAACTTTCCAAATTTTCGAAATGTAATCCTTATTTCGAAAATTTGAAACTTCCTAAAGTTTCGAAAATTTGAAATTTTCGAAACTATCCATTTTGAAATTTATTATAAATTGTTTAAAGCGTAAAATTGTTTTTTCATGTGTCTTAAGGGGTTGCTCAGCAGATTCACAAAAAATAAGCTTAATTGAAATGAAAGACGATTGAATTATTTCTTAGACATAAGAAAATCCACCTTCACATTTCTAATTAAAGTTAACAACAAAAAGTAAATAAACTTTAAAAATGTATTGTGTTGGTTTTATTAACACAAACATGATTTTTAAATAAGAATCATATTTTTCTCACGTGTGTGCACCAAATAAGAATCATTCAATCGTGCATATCTTCATGATCATTAGTATCTAAAATATTCGTATAATGAATCGGTTCATCCCACGATAAAAATTAAATTAAATAATAAATTAAAAGTCATAAAATACAAATATAAAGTCTTTTTGTAATAAATTTTTTTTAAAAACATCAATTTTAGAATAATTCACAAAAATGTGTCAAGATTAAATTTTTACAAAGTGGTAAAATGTATTTAAATAAATCATGTAACAACTCAACTAAAACACAGTAATTAGATCAAAGTAAAAATAAAAATATATACAACTTATGCATGCTTCTGAAACTATATGATCCAGATATAACTTAGCACTAAGGTGTCCAAACAGAAGTCATTCATACCAATGGGAAAAATCACACTAGCCAGTAAGGCGCCCACAAAAATGCATATGCAATGTCATAATAATGATGCTCAAGGTATATATCGTCGGTCACTTAATCAACCACAAATATAAAATATGCAAAACACAAATCATCATTCACTTAGGCAACCACAAAGATAAAACGTTCAAAACACAAATCACCGGTCATTTAGGCAACCACCAAGATGAAAATATTCAAAATACAAATCACCATTCACTTAGACAACCACAAAGATAAAATATTCAAGATTAAATTTTAATTACACATGACATCAAATTTATATTCTCATAGATACTCATAGTCAAGAATCATTAATTTCACTATCCCAAATATAAAACCCATATACACATGAGTAAATATCTCAAAATCACAACTTTCATTTTATAAACCACAAAATTCAAACATGTTATCAATAAACATTAAAACTTAAATCGGACACATAAAAATAGAAACTTTATTTTTTCCACTATAAAATTTCTCCAATTAGTAGTCATTTAAGCATAAAAATCAAACTTTACACTAAACGGATCACAATAATCAACTTTCTCGTATTATCATAATTAAAACTCAACTTTTCATCACTTCCTCAAAACTCAAATATTGTTCATAAAAATCAAAATTTTGTAATTAGAATACATAAAATTGAAACTTTAAATCAAATACATCATAACAAACATATTACTTATGGTATCATGACAAAAATCATAACTTTATAATTAAGTACACAAAGACAACACAAAAATCGCAACTTTACATCAAATATCAAAACAAGTATATTACTCGTGTTATAATAATAAAAATTAAAACTTTATAATTAAGTTAATCAAGACAAACATAGTATTCATAAAAAAACAAAACTTTATAGTTAAATTCATTAAGACAAACATAAAAATCACCACTTTTCTTTTAAGACATATATCAATATCTTACAATTCACTAATTTAATATCTACTCTAACTTTGCATGGGAAAAAGACCTTACCTTAAAGCTTTTCATTCTAGCAACACATTCTAAAAAACGAGGACCAAAAACATCCACAGAAAAAGCATCAAAGCCCTTTTTGTTGTCTCACAAAAATTAAAGAAAAGAGACTAGAAGTTCAATTTTGATATATGAATGATGGTGATGGTGGTGTGAAGATGATGGAAGGAGGCTAGAGTTTTTTTCTTCATTTCGTTTGTGATGGAGAGTTTGTTGTTTAGGAAATTTAGAAAGTTATGCGTGTAAAATAAAATGGAGGGAAAGGCAGTAATTTGTAGCCCAACTATTTTAGTTTTTGTAAATTAACTTTTAGACCAAAAATATCTTTTAAGATTCTTTTTGTAATAAACTAAAATCATCATCTTGATTAAGAAAGAGGGATTGGTTTTAGGTTACAAAGCCAATAATTTAATTTTTAACCTTCATTTCAATGAATTAATTAAAGATGGTAAGGAAGAGAGATAGGGATGAGTGCATGATGCCAAGAGTGATGAAAAGTTCATTTTTTCATGTCTTAATTATCTCCACGTCCAATTCCTCTTTGGCACAAAATAAAACAAACAATTCATATATTTTCTGTAAACTTTAAATTAATTATATAATTCAAACAAATGATTTTATCAGCTAAAATAAATCAAGCAAGACAAGTAGTCATCATTATAAGTCACACACAAAAATAATAAACAAAATAAACAACATCTAACATATCAATTTCTTGATTTTTAGAATTAATTAATTAAATTAAATAGACCGTAAACCATATAACAAAATCAGGTATGAAATAATAATCATATAATTGATACACCAAAATAATTATATAAACTCATGATTTTAATCATTTAAATTAAATAAAGGTATTACAATTTAATTTAATTTAATTTAATTTTTTTACACAAAATAGATTAAATATTAAATCAAGATGATTATTAAGAAAGTCGCGTGTATAATGGATACGAAAGTATTGGAGTGTTACATCAATAAATTAAATTAATTAACTTTTTTCATTAATGTAATCATTTTAAAAATTTAAATCTTTATTTTTATATTTATATTAAAATAATTAATTTAAAAAAAAATAGCACTCTTGATCTTTATAAAACACAAATCATTTGCTTGGGGTGTGTCGTCATGTATGCCATGCACCATACGATTACACAAGCAATGATTGAAGGTGCAAACACGAGAAGGAGAGGTTGAATTGTGTTTTCTAAAGTTGAATATTTTTTGCTGATTTGATGAAAGTTGATATAAATTACTTGGAGAAGAAGCAATCAGATTCAGCAGCAGCGGATAATAAAAGCATAAGTATTTGGACACATAGATTTATCTTGGTTCACCATTAACTTGGCTACATCCAATCCCCTTATTCAGAAGGCTTTAATCCACTAATTCAAACACTTTGAATTACACAGCACCTGATCCTCCAAGCCAATATTCTCAAACAGCCTGACAGCCCCAGACTTTTGAGGAACAACAACACCTTGACCCTACAAGCCAAATATTCTCCTACCAATCTGACAACCCCAGATTGAAGAAGGAACTTACACCACTATTGGGTTGAATACAAAGGTTTGGAACTTGAGTAGTTGCTTCTGGAAAGCTGATTATAACAATGACTCTCACACTCTAAGAAAATAACACTTAGAAAATATTTCTCTTTCGCACAAGTGTTTCTCTCTTTGAATTCTAAGATGAATTTATGTAAGACCCTTAAATTTAGGAATTAATTTATGGAATTAATATTAAGTGTATTTTGGGGATAATTGTAAAATATTTAATATATGTATGTTTTGAGTAAATATATATATATATATATATATAAATATTTATTTTTGAAGATATATTAAGATTATTGGATGAAGAATAAATTAATTTAATTACGAATAATTAAATTAACAGACAGTTAATTAAGGGATTATCGGCTAATTGCGACGAAACTAGTTAAGTGCTAAGGATCATACAAGTGTCGGGTGAGGTGGCACCCACACAAGCCTATAAATAGGAGTGAGAAGGATGGGTGAAATCAGAACACCATTCCTCCTCCCTCACTGCCCATACTGCATGTAACAGTATCCCTTCCCTCCCATTCTGTTTTCTGTTCCAGTCCGTTCAAAAGAAAAAAAGAGGGAGTTTCCCAAAAGTGACATTAATTGGAAATCTAAGCACCAAACCAGAAAACCCCCAGTACAAAAGTTGTTCCCCTCATCATTCCGAAGCTAGAGAAGCTATTTTCGTAGCAGCAAACACAAGCGGGAGTTTTGCCGATTTTTGACGTGAAACGGGAACGAAAACAGCAATGTGAGAAGTAGCAGAAACGCAACAAGGGTAAGGGCACCTTCCACTTTCTAGTTGCATTAGGGCTGTAAGTGCATAACTATCATGGCATTACTGGTGTTTTCATTATTGTTTTTGAAGGAAAACTGTTTTTCCTGTTGATTGAAAGAAATGAAAAAAGTGCATTCTGTGATGTTTTAAAAGTTCTGTGATGATTGTTGTTTGGGCTGAATGCACTAATGTTGTTTTGTTTATATGGGAAAGTGGAAAAATGTCTTGCATGTTATTTTGAATATGATTAAAATGCATGTTCATAAAACTATTTTGAAAGTTGTTTTAAAATGCGAAAATGCATTCTGTTGGTGTTTTGCTGCTATGTGATGCTTGCTGTTTGGCTGAATGTGTTAATGTCGTTTTGATGGTTTGAGAAAGCTGAAATGCTTTGCATGTTGTTCGGTTTGTGTGAGAAATCTGGAAATGCTTTGCATGTGTTTTGAGAAATGATCAGAATGTAAATGGTTAAAAATGTCTTTTGCTGTGGTTAACATTTTGTTTGAATGGTTTGAGCAAAACTGTGATGAATGATCTGGTGTTGCTGATGTTTTCAAAGAAAAGGGATTTTAAATGATGAAAGTGTTTTTCTAGAAAAGTTGTTATTGATGAAAAATGCCTGAGTTTTGTGGTTCCAAAGAGTGCTGAATCTGTTTTGGTGTTTTGCTGATTTTTCAAAGGAAACAGTTTGAAAATGTGTTGAAGTCTCAAGAAATTTTCATTGAATTCGAAGTTGTATTCGAATACAACATGAGTGTATTCGAATACCACCTGGCAAGCTTATGTTTTACTCAAGTTTTCAAACTTGTATTCGAATATGGGCCTCTGTATTCGAATACAGAGGAATGATTTTTGCTTCTGACTTAGCATCTGTATTCGACTACGACTCTATCGTATTCGAATACAGAAGTGAAATTTTAACACTATATTCGCATCTGTATTCGACTACGACAGTCTCGTATTCGAATACAGGATGCTAACTTTCACAATTTTTGCTTTTGTATTCAAATACAAGGGAGCTGTATTCGAATACAGATTCGGGTTTTTCCAGAAACTCAGTTTTTAGCTTCTGTATTCGAATACAAGGAAGCTTTATTCGAATACAGATTCATGGTTTTTAGAAAATCAAGTTTTAAACACTGCCATGAGAACTTTAAAGGGTTGGAAAACATTGGAAATGTTTGAAATGATTTAAAATGGAGTTTTTGAAATAGTTTTGAAGAAGAGATGATGAAGTTCTTGAAAACCTTAAATGATGTTTGGGAAATGCTGAATTTACACATGTTCTGTCTTCTGTATTCGACTACAGACATGCTGTATTCGAATACAGAGTGTTGACATTGCAGTTTTCAGCTTCTGTATTCGAATATAGATTTGTGTTTTTCCAGAATATCAAAGTTTTAAACACCGTGTATAAACCTTAAGTGTTGGGAATCATTTGAGAAGGTTTGTGAAGAATTAAAATGGAATTTTTGTGATAATTTGAAGTAGTAATGATGAAGCTTTTGAGACTCCTACTGATGTTGTGAAAATACTGATTTTTTTCACTGTGACAGCCTATGTATTCGAATACAAGAAGGCTGTATTCGAATACAGAGTGTTGATTCTACACTGATTTGGCTTCTGTATTCGAATACAAGGAAGCTGTATTCGAATACAAATTCGTATTTTCCAGAAATCTCAGTTTTAAACACTGTTGTATGAATTTTAAGAGTTGGGGAAAACAAAGGAAAGATTTTTTATGAATAAGAATGGAGTTTTAAGATGATGTGAAGTGGAAATGATGAGATGTTGAATGTTTGATTTATGATGTGTTGATATGAAATTGATTGTGTTGAGATATTTTGGGGGAATGCTGGAAAGGCTGAGTTTTTTCTGATATTGCATACTGTTTTCAGTGAAGAGAAAACACTGCATATTCATGCATTTCATTGTCAGGTGGTGACCGCGATGGGCCACAGAGTAATGCAGTAACCGTGATGGTCCGCGAAGTTAATTAGTAACCACCGTAGTGGGCTATGGAATGGCCGCGTGTTCGTGGTGGTCCATTCTATCCGTGCGAGGATTTAACTTCTGTGTATTTGGCCTGTGAGAGGCTAATACACGTGAAAGTAGTAACCGTGATGGGTTGTAGAGTGGTCGCGTGTTCGTGGTGGTCCATTCTATCCGGGCTACGGAATGGCCACGTGTTCGTGGTGGTCCATTCAAATACATAAAACGTGCTGGTCTGTTGAGCGATGCACTGGTGCTGATTTGTTGAGCGATTGCACCTGGTCTTGAGGGTCGTTAAAGTCAAACATATTTAAATTGTGCTGGTCTGTTGAGCGACTGCACTGATGCTGATCTGTTGAGCGATTGCACCCTGGTCTTGAGGGCCGTTAAAGTCAAACATATTTAAATTGTGCTAGTCTGTTGAGCGACTGCACCTTGGTAATTCCAAGAAGTTGAACACATGAGCATATACATATTGCATCGGGGTGATTGACCGGTGGGTCACGATTTGGTTATATGATGATGATTGGAAGGTGACGTGTGTAAGTACGTGGTAAAAATCTGAATTTTCTGATGAATGTTTGTGATTGCTGAGATGGTAGTTGTACATACAATATGTTTTCCATATTGATCGGTTGCTGTTTGAAAAAGCATATATGTCATGAAATTTCAAATGAGCATCCTTAATTTCCATCATTGTCATATGTTATACCATGAGTGTATTTGTTCTGTGATATAAATGCTATGTGTTTATTTGTTAATTTCGGTCGGTGACCCTTTACTGTTATTGTGGAAATTGGGCTTTGCCCTCAGATGAACCCCAAACCCGTCCCACCGACGGTTACACTAACGACGAAGACGTTGTTAGTTTTCCTTGATATTTGTATACGGAGTCTTTGTGGACAACGCAGAGGGACGAACAGCTAGCTGAAGACGAGACTTGTAGAGGATGCGGCGGAGGCCGTGCTACTGTAGCTTAGTGCATGATCAGTTAGAGTTGATGTATAGGATTTTGAACTGGAAAATGTAATTGGTTATTTTGGGAATTATTGTATAACTTTTCCGCTAATATTTTTCCGCACTCTGATAATATTTTGGTGGGTTCAGGATACAGCTTTTGGGATGTATCTTTATTTTGATATATTTTGAAGATTTAATTCCCGAAAATATTTTACTTGAGTAATCGTGATGTAATTATTTAATTACTCTTGGTCGTTTCGTTTACGGCAAATTATTCCTAGAAAATGAATTAATTTTATTTTAATTAATTCTGAAAATTCTTTTACTTATTTATTGAAAATATATATATATATATATATACACTCGCGCTGTCTTTTAAACTCGGGGTGTTACAAATTTGGATTTTAAGCTTGAGTTCTTCTGTTTTTGACGATTTCTTCTTCAGCCTGTTGTATCTATTTATAGATGAGATTTGGGCTTTTACTTGGTCCAAGTTTCATTTCGAATTGTATTTTGCTTAGATTTCTTTTGTAAATTCTTTAACTTGATTCTGTTCCTTTTTAAATTTGAACCAAATCTTCTTCTGATTTAAATCAAATCTTCTTCAGACTTTGATCATATCTTCTTCAAATTTCAATCAAGTCTTCTTCGAATTTGAATCAAATCTTCTACGGATCTTGACTATGTCTTCTTTCATACTCTAATGTTTGCATCGGATGGTATCCTCTAATGATTTCCTTTGATTCCTGCCTCTAAAGGTATCCTCTGATTTTTGCCTCTGATGATATCCTCTGATTTTTGTCTCTGATGATATTCTCTGGTGATATCCTTTGGTGGGATCCTCTGGTGATATCCTCTGGTGGCATCCTCTGGTGATATCCTCTGGTGGCATCCTCTAGAGGTATCCTCTGGTGACATCCTTTGGTGGCATCCTCTGGAGGTATCCTCTAATGGCATCCTCCGGTGGCATCCTTCTTCAAATTCAAATTTATTCATAAAATACTTTTGTTAACATCAAAACTTTAAGTGTAAAACCAACTTGGTTTCAACAATGATTAGATTAGGCTTTCGCAAAAAAATCATAATGAAATATGCTTTTACATAAACGAACTTTTATACATTTGGAGACTTTCAAAACGGCCAGATAAGACATTAAAAATGAATCTATGACATGTAATAGACCACATTTATGTCAAATACTTTTAAAGTAGGTCTGACTCGGGTCATACAAAATCTATAAGTATGAACGATTAAGTCTATGAGTTAAATATTGGATATATATGAGAGATGATTTGTGTATTTAATGTCTTAAAATTTTTGGTGCAGACGATGTCAAAGTCTCTTGTGATTTTGGAGCATTTGGTCTGTTACTCCTCAACAAAGTGATATCAAATCCTTGATTCGGCTTGGTAGGAGAGTAAGAGTGGATCACAATCCTTGTATTGAAAGTTTTCTTGGCGGTGTAGTCAAGATGCGTGTTCTGTTGATTGTGACGACGATACAAATATAAGATGTGAAAGACTCACACTAGATGGAGAGATTGTTTGAGTTCAAGTGTGAGAAGTTAAATCTCACATTGACTATGTATGAACTAAATGTTAAATATATAATAGAGATAACTCATATACCTAATGTCGTAAGATTTTTAGTGGAGATGTGCTGTCAACCTCAAAAAATTTGAGATTGGTTAGAATATGCTATTTAAAACTTTCCTAATCAGATCCTTATCATGATATATACACGTTTTAGAAGAGCTCGTAATCAAAAAAGCTTTGAAGATAAACAATTACTTTTGTACATGAGACCATTGAGAAAAGTCTTCATATTCTTCTAAATTATCAAGCTAAGCTAAATCTGTCTATTCTTCATCCTCATCCTAATCAACCAGATTACTGGACTCTATCACTGCCAAATTACTTAATGATAAATGTTGATTTCGCCATTGATCATATGAATTATGTAACACCCCGATTTTTTTTTAAATAAATAAAAGAAATTTTCAAAATTAATTCAAAGGAATTAAAGGAAATTAAAATTTAACCACTTTAATAAATTGAAATTAAACCATTTCAAAATAATATGGCGTCGTAATGCAAAACGACAAAAGCAGTTAAATAATTACATCATAATTATAGCCCAGTAATTTAATTTTGGGAAATTGATCTTCAAAATATACCAAAATAAAATACATCAAAACTGTATCCTGGATCCACAAAACATAATCAGAGTGCAGAAAAGATGTACAATTATCCCAAAATAAATAAGTACAGCCATTAACACTAGGCCATATACAAAAAGTCTAGTCTGATCTGATCATGCACTAAAACTACAGTAGCACAGTTTCCACCGCATCCTCTACAAGTCTCGTCTCCACTCCAGCTGTCCGTCCCTCTATGCTGTCCACAAATACTCCGTACGTGAAGATCAAGAAAAACTAACAGCATCTCCGTCGTTAGTGTATCCATCGGTGGCACGGGTTTGGGTATCATCTGAGGGCAAAGCCCAATTTCCACAATATTGTAAAGGGTCACCAACCGAAATTAACAATTACCACATAGCAGTTATGTTAAAGATAACAAATACATTCATGGCATGTTCCAATGTTAAGACAACAATAATAAATAAGTATGCTCACTTACTAAAATGGATGACATCTACATCTTTGCAAAACAGCCAATTTAACATATAAATCATGGTGCAAGTACAGATACTGAAGGTGCAAACACGAGAAGGGGGTTGATTTATGTTTGACTAACTTGAATACTTTTCCTGTTATTACACTTTTAAAACAAAACTTGATGTATGAATAAAAACAGAGTTAGCAGCGGGTATAAAGTAAAAATAAAACACAGAATTTTTATACTGGTTCACCGTTAACGAGGCTACGTCCAGTCCCTTCACCTTGAAAGATTTCACTAATTCAAACCTTAAATTACAACAATTCCACTGACCCTCCAAGTCAGTCTTCTCAAACAGTCTAACAATCCTAGACTCTTGAGGAATACAGCACCTTGACTTCCTAAGTCAAGTCTTCTCCTGCCAATCTGACAACCCCAGATTGTAGAAGGAATTACAACGCCTTGAATCTAATTGCCAAGTAATCTGCTACCCCTTATGACTCTCTCAGATTGTAGACTCTACTTCAACAACTTAGATCTAACACAAGGGAAAGAAAATAACACGAGTGCTTGCTTCTTGAAAGCTCGAACTCACAATTAACCTCACTGAAAACTTGAGTGTTTGCTTTGGAAGTGTGTGACTCTTTTGTGATTTTCGCTGCTAAGTATTCTGCCTTGAGCCTCCTTTTATAGATGCAGATTAGGGCCTCTTCCAAGCTTAATTTCGAGCTGTATCTTGCTGGATTCTCTTGCAAAAATATCTTGACCAATCAGGCTTCATATAAATCTAAAACATATCTTGTATAAGCTTCAGATTTTCTTTCAAAAATAACTGGCCAATCATGTCTTTAGTTTCTTCCCGCCAACAGCTCCTGAATTCCACAAGACCTCACTTTATTTTTGTAACAAATCTTTTTAATACTTTGATCAAAATAAATTAAAATCTCCACCGTTAATCCTCATGATTAAATCTGGACCATTTAATCTTCTGCGTTAGTCCACATCTGAACCATACTATGTGATATGCTATGATCCTATGATTTCGGCCAACCTTGGACCACACTTCCTAACCTTCTAATCTTCTAATCTCGGCCATCCTGGTCTAGCAAACTGTTATGTTGTGATCCTCTGATCTCGGCCACTGCTAGACCACACATTCTGACCTTCTGATTTCGGCCAACACTGGGCCATGGTCTGATCTTCTGATCTTGGCCAACAATGGGCCAAATACTTAAATCTGAACCATTGATCTGAAAATCTTCCCTCTGATCTGGACCAATTATGGACTTGGTCTGGATTAAACTGAAATTAAATCTGGACAAATAATTTTTCAGTATGAACATTTTACCTTCTGTTTTGGATCAGTTCTGGATCAATTCTGGAGATCATTTCTTCTGGTATGGACTTAGTTTCATACCCTGAACCATGCTATCTTCTGGTCTGGGTCAAATCTAGATTAATTCCTTTGTTCTGGACCCTTTAACTTATCCTCTGATTAAGTCTGGATCAAGTCTGGGCTGTTTATCATTTCATTGCCAGGCCATCTTCTGGTCAGTATAACTTTTGGAATAAATATGACATTTGACATCTTCTGGTCTGGAACAACTCTCCCTCTGGCAGGCTTCTTTCTGGTCTGGTCCAGGTTCCCTTCTGACTTTGCTTCCTTCTGATCTAGGCCAGCAAAGATATCTTCTGGTGATGTTTTGACATCCTGGTGTATCCTCTGGTAATTCCAGGATGCATTCTGGATGCATTTTCTGCCTCTGCAAACTTCAATTTCTGGTGGTTTTTAATGTAATAATTCAAGGTACAAAATAAGATTACATGGAGTGCTTTTGTAAACATCAAAATCCTAAGTACTTAGAACCAACTTGGTTCCAACAGATACGATTTACAATCACAACAACTTATTTGGCACTTAGAATTCATAAAATACTTGCACACTTCAATTTCCACTCATCAATTCATATCAAATCATGACTCACAGGTCAACCATCCCAATGCAATATGTATATGTCAATGTACTCAACTCTTGGAATTGCCAAGGTGCAGTCTCTCACAGACCAGCACACGTGCAGTCTCTCACGGACCAGCACGATTTACAGATAGAATGGACCGTCTAATACATGCGGAACCACTCCGTAGCCCGGATAGAATGGACCGTCTAATACACGTGGAACCACTCTGAAACCCGAATAGAATAGACCGTCTAATACACACGGAACTACTCTATAACCCATCACGGTCACTACATTTACGTGTCTTAGCCTCTCACAGGCCAAATACACAGAAGTTAAATCCTCGCACGGATAGAATGGACCGTCTAATACTCGCTATAAGACCCTTAATTTTTAATTAAAATTATGGAATTAATTTTAATTGTATTTTTGGGGATATTTGTAAAATATTTAATATATGTATGTTTGAGTGAATATATATATATAAATATTTATTTTGGAGGATGAATAAAAATTATTGGATGAAGATTAAATTAATTTAATTACGAGTAATTAAATTAATCAGGCAGTTAATTGAGGATTAGTGGCTAATTGCAAAACAATTAAGTGCTGGAAGACTCAGCATTATTTTAACATTATTTTTGGGTGAGGTGGCACCACAAAAGCCTATAAATAGGAGTGAGAAGGATGGTGAAATCAGAACACCATCCCTCCTTCCTCACTGCCCATACTGCATGTAACAGTACCCCATTTTTCCCTCTCATTCTGTCTCTGTTTTTTGTCCCAGCTCGCGATTTCAAAGTGAAAAAGAGGGAGTTCCTCAAAAACACCATTACTTGAAAATCCAAGCATTAAACCAGAAAACCGCCAGTAGTAAAGTTAATCCCCACATCATTACGGAGCTAGAGAACTCAGTTTTGTAGCAGCAAACGTAGGCGGGAGTTTCTCCGTTTTTGACGCATACACTTTAGCAGAAGCAGAGCACGCAACAAGGGTAAGGGCACCTTCCACTTTCTAGTTGCATTAGGGCTGTAAGTGCATAACTTTCATGACATTACTAGTGTTTTCATTATTGTTTTGAAACTGGTTTGCCTGATGTTTGAAAGAAATGAAAAATGCATTTTTGATGTTTTAAAAGCTCTGTGATGATTGCTGTTTGGGCTGAATGCACTAAAGTTGTGTTGTTTATGTGGGAAAGTGGAAAATGTCTTGAATGTTATTTCAAACATGATTTAAAAATGCATGTTCATAAAACTGTTTTGAAAATGGTTTTGAAATGCAAAAATGCATTCTGTTTGTGTTTTGCTGCTTTGTGATGCTGCATGTTATTCTGATGTATTGTGAAAGCTGAAATGCTTACATGTTATTCTGATGTGTTGTGAAAGCTGAAATGCTTGCATGTTATTCTGATGTGTTGTGAAAGCTGAAATGCTTGCATATTATTCTGATGTGTTGTGAAAGCTGAAATGCTTGCATGTTATTCTGATGTGTTGTGAAAGCTGAAATGCTTGCATGTTATTCTGATATTGAGAAAGTTGAAATACTGTATGATGTTCTGATGGTTTGAAAGTCTGGATGATTTGTTGTTGATGATCCTGATTCTGTTTCTGTTTTGAGTGATTCTGATGATGTTGATGATTTAAAAAAAAGGATTTTTAATGAGGAAAGTATTGTCTCGAAAAAGTGTTGAATCTGTTTTAATGTTGGTTGTTTGTTTTTAAAAGAAAACAGTTTGAAAAGGGTTGAAATCTCAGGAAAATTTCACTGGTTTTCGAAGGTGTATTCGAATACAACATGTATGTATTTGACTACAACCTGTCAAGTTTCTGTTTTACTTAAGTTTTCTAACTTGTATTCGAATACGAGCCCATGTATTCGAATACAAAGGAAGGATTTTTGCTTCTGACTTAGCATCTGTATTCGACTACGACCATGTCGTATTCGAATATAGAAGTGAGATTTTAACACTGTATTCGCATCTGTATTCGACTACAGGCATGCTGTTATTGAAGTAGCAAAATTGATTTACAAGGAAGGGGGGTTTGAATTGTAAATCTCCCTTGTTAAAATTTCCAGAAAAACTTCAGTTTTAAGCTCAAGAAAGTTCTTGGTTAAGGAAGCAGAAAAACAGAGAACGTTCTTGGTTTTATCAGAAAACGGAGAACGTTCAGTTTAATATGTAAAACAGAAAAACGATTTTGTATTTCAATCTTAAAAACAATCAAACTTGATAAGGAGGTTAGGGATAAGAAATACCACACGCAGATATATCCTGGTTCACCCAAACTTGGGCTACGTCCAGTCCTCACGAAGTGAGATTTTCCACTAAGTGTTTAAAACAAGAACCTTCTTGGTTTTACAGCACCTAGTCTAGATCAACCTTGATCTTTTGTTTTCAGAACTTAAACTAATTCCTACCCAGAAAAAGTTTAACCTAATCACCTATCAATCTTGATAGGATTTCTTACAATCTACCCAAACTATCTTTTACTCTTATAGTTTGAGCTTACAATGATGATGAGATTGATTTTGTTTAGAATCTGTGAATTCTCAACTCTTGTTTGAGATTTGATTCTTTACAGATAAATCAGAATATATATCAGAGTAAAACAATTTAACTAAAAACTGATTCTGTAAGAGATTTTCAGAACTTCAAGTATGAATGTGAATGATTGTGATAGTTGTGTTAGCACTTGAACTTCTTGTTTTTCCTTGAGCTGTGGCCTTCCTTTTATAGGCTTGAGAGCATTGAATAAAGGCCAATATAGCCGTTGTAAAGGCCTTGTGTCAGACTGGTCCAGTGGCTTTATTTCTAATTAAAAATAATCCCTTTATTCTTCTGATCAGTCTTGAGCTGTAATGCGTTTTGGATCAATCTTTCTTGAGTTGTTAATGATCTTCTTAAGCTTCTGATAAGTGGCAATTTTGCTGGCTTGATCTGAAGCTTTGGATCAGTAAAAACAGATTGAAAATAATTACGAAAGCTTGAAGTAAGAAGCTTGTACTGAAGCTTCTAAAACTGCCTGGAGATTGATGATCATTCTGGACCTTTGTACTTTAAGTATCCTGGAGACTGATGATCAATCTAGATGTTTTTTAGGCCATACTGGAAATTGTCTTGACTTCAAGACTGTTTTAACATTCTTGACAGCCAGTTCCAGAACTGTCTGGACAGGCATCTTTGAGAGCCTTATTCTTTCTCAATTTGAACGACTTCTTGAATTGAATAGATCCTATGTGTTCTCTGCCATGTAGTGATCATATCCATGTAACTTTTAGAGACAACAACTTCAATTAAGTGTTGGAGAAAGTTTGGTCTTTATGGTGTCGTGGTCTGGCAAACATTCTCCGTTTTCCAGAATATGGAGAATGTTCTTCTGCTGCTGTTTTCTTTGATTCTTTTGAAACCTGTCTTTGATTTAGAACACTCAAAAGCAGAGATTAAATTAATAATACATTTAGAATCATAATTAAACAATCTTTAATTAACCTTTATTTGTTTTCATCAAAACATTAATTTTGAGAGTTTGTCTTAACAGTTATCGAATACAGAATGAAGATTTTCACTAGTTCAGCTTTTGTATTCGAATACAATGGTTCTGTATTCGAATACAGATTCGTGTTTTTCCAGAAGCTCAGTTTTAGCTTCTGTATTCGAATACAGATTCGTGTTTTCCAGAAAAATCAAGTTTTAAACACTGTGATATGCATTTTAAAGTATTGAGAAACCTTGAGAAGGGTTAAAGTGATTTTAAACGGAGTTCTTGAAATATTTTGAAGAGGAGAGGATGAAGTATTGAAAACCTTTAATGATCTGGGAGAAAATGTTGAATTTTTCAAGGTCTTGTCTTCTGTATTCGACTACAGGCATGCTGTATTCGAATACAGAATGTTAAAATTGCAGTTTTTGGCTTCTGTATTCGAATACAAGGGGTCTGTATTTGAATACAGATTCGAGTTTCCAGAAATTCCAAGTTTTTAAGAGTGTTTTGTATAGGAATGGCAATGGGTAGGGTACTATAGTACCCGTGCCCGTACCCGCAGTTTAAAAAAATACCCGTACCCGTGCCCGTACCCTCGTGGGTATCAACTTTAATACCCGTACCCTTGCCCTCTGGGTACTTAAGTGCCCGTACCCATACCCATTACCCGCACTTTAACAAAAATATATCGATAAATAATTTGTGATTAAATTTAAAAAAATTCCCAAATATTTTAAATCCAAATCATAAATATTACAAACCAAAATATTGTCTAACTCAAAACTTCCAAAATATATCATGATCCAACATTAGTACATTACTACAATATATCAAAACATCAAAAATAATGTTTTCTGAAAGAATATTTTATGAAGTTGCAAGTCCTCTCCGAGATATGTAAAAAATTGATATGTGTATTATATTAGTTATTTATAATTATAAAGTCATGATTAATAATATAAAAAAAAACTCTTAAATATAAAATCACAATTATTTACTTCTTCATCAGAATCAAATATGTGTATAGGGACTAAAATTTATTCTTCAAATTTTTTTAATTATTAAAATTATACTTTTTTTTTTATTAAGAGCTCAATTTTTAATATTAGAACAAGATCTCCAAAATCTATTACTATTTACTAACATATTTTCGTGATGATTTACTTATATGTTTATTTTTCATGAGGATCTGAAAATTATGAAATGAATTACCTAAATCCGTTGATTTGTTTGTAATAAAAAGGAGAGGTAAAGAGACATGAGATAGTAGAGAGTGAGAGAAATAGTAGTTAGAGATTGGAAGGAGAGATAGAGATGCATAAGATAGTAGAGAGACATATGTGTATTTAGAAAAATCATGTATTTAAAAATATTTTTTCAAACAAACATGTTTTCTTGAAAATCATTTTTATGTCTTTTATGGTAATTTTTTAGTTTAAAAAAATTATTTTTATAAAATTGTATACAACCATGTTAAAAATTATTGTACAAAAAAAATCATTTTTATAATAATAAACAAACGGGAGTTAAAAAATCATAATTTAAAAAAGGCTAAATAGCACCCGTGATCCCTTAACTTAATTTCAGTTAACGTTTTAGTCCTTTATCTTTTTTTTTCTTCTCGATTTGGTCCTTTATTTTAATTTTAAGTGACAATTTGATATTTTATATTTTAAAATGTCAACAATGTTATCCTTTTTTTTTTTACAAAAATTCAAAAACTCATCAAAATTTTCAACCAAAATCCATAAAATTATTTATATTCTTCAATATAATACAAATTTCATCAAATTCGAAACTCAAATCTTCAAATAAACTCATATTTCCATTTTTAACAACATCAAATAAAGAATGAAATTTAATGAAATTTTTGTATGAGTTTATTTGAAGATTTGAGTTACGAATTTGATGAAATTTGTATTATATTAAAGAATATAATTAATTTTATGGGTTTTGGTTGAAAATTTTGATAAGTTTTTGAATTTTTGTAAAAAAAAAGGATAATATTGTTGACATTTTAAAACATAAAAGATCAAATTGTCACTTAAAATTAAAATAAAGGACCAAATCGGAAAGAAAAACATATAAATGACTAAAACGTTAATTGAAATTAAGTTAAGGGACCACGAGTGCTATTTAGCCTTTAAAAAATCTCTAAAAAATAATCTCTAAATTATTTAAAACAAAAATCATTTTTATTTAAGCTAAAACAAACTTACATACTAATAATAATAATAACAATAATAATAATAAAAAAATAATAATAATAATAATAATAATATTATTATTATATGTGCGGGGCGGGGCGGGGTGGGTACTATAGTACCCGTACCCGCACCCATACCCGTTCAATTTTGCGGGTAATTACCCGTCCCCATACCCATACCCATTATGCGGGTTTTTACCCTACCCATTATGGGTTTTTTTTGCGGGTACCCACTGGGTCTGGGTCTAATTGTCATCCCTAGTTTTGTAAACCCTGAGTGTTTGGGGAATGTTGGGATTGTTGTGGTGAATTAAAATGGAACTTTTGGTGATATTTTGAAGTTGTGGTGATGAAGTTTTTAAGACTTTACTGATGTAATGAAAGATGTTGTTTTGTGCACTGAGTCTGCCTATGTATTCGAATACCAGAGGGCTGTATTCGAATACATAGTGTAATTCTGCACTGTTTTTGGCCTCTGTATTCGAATACAGAGAAGCTGTATTCGAATACAGATTCGTGAAATTCCAGAAATCCCATGTTTTAACCACTGTATTTGAATTTTAAGAGTTTGGGAAAACATTTAAAAAATGTTAATGAATACTTGGTTGTTTAATCATGATTGTGATGATGATAATTCTGACTGTGCTGAGATATTTTAAACATGATGAAAAGCATGAATTTTCTGATTTGCATACTGTTTCTAGAGAAGTGAAACATTGCATATTCATGCATTGCATAGTCAAGTGGTACCCGCGATGGGCCACAGAGTAATGCGCAACCACGTGCTGATCTGTTGAGCGATTGCACAAGTGCTGGACTGTTGAGCGTTTGCACTAGGTACTGATCTGTTGAGCGATTGTACCTTGGTATATAAGTGCTGGTCTGTTGAGCGACTGCACTGGTACTGGACTGTTGAGCGTCTGTACCCTGAAATGCACAGCCACGTATTGATTTGTTGAGCGATTGCACGAGTGCTGGTCTGTTGAGTGACTGCACTAGGTACTGATCTGTTGAGCGATTGTACCTTGGTATATGTCAAACATGCTGGTCTGTTGAGCGATTGCACGAGTGCTGGACTGTTGAGCGTATGCACTGGTGCTGATCTGTTGAGCGATTGCACCGTGGTCTTGAGGGTCGTTAGAGTCAAACATATTGTGTTGGTCTGTTGAGCGACTGCACCTTGGTGATTCCAAGAAAATTGTATACATAAGCATATACATATTGCATTGAGGGATTGACCGGTGGGTCACGTTTGATTATATGATGAATAAGTGGAAATTGAATGTGTGTGAGTACTGTTCAGAATCTGAATTTCTGATTTAATGATTGTGATTTGCTGAGGTGTTGTTTGTACTTACCATATATTTCATGATAATTGGCTGCTGTTTTTGAAAAGGCATATATGTCATTAAATTTCAAATGAACATTATTATTTTCCTCATCATCATATGTTATACCATGTATATAATTGTTGCTGTGAAATATATACTATGTGATTATTTGTTAATTTCGGTCGGTGACCCTTGCTATTATATTGTGGACTTTGGGCTTTGTCCTCAAATGTTACCCGAAACCGTCCTACTGACGGATACACTAACGACCGAAACGTCGTTAGTTTCCCTTGATCTTTATGTACGGTGTAGCTGTGGACAACGCGGAGTGACGGACAGCTGGGTAAAGAAGAGACTTGTAGAGAATACGGTAGAAACCGTACTACTGTAGCTTAGTGCATGATCAGTTAGACTTGTTGTATAGGGTCTTGAACTCGGGAATGTAATATTTTATTTTGGGGATTATGTATGACTTTTTCCGCTGTTTTCTTCCTTACTCTGATAATTCCTTTTGAGATGACATGACACTGTTTCCTTTTGAAATGTATTAAGGTTCATTATTAATTTCCAAAGTTGAGTACTTGGTGATAATTTGGGAAAAATCTTTTTAATTATTTATAAAAAAAAAAGGAAAAAAGAAAAAAATGCACCCGCGCTGTGTTTTAAACTCGGGGTGTTACACTCGCGGAACCACTCTGTAGCCCGGATAGAATGGACCATCTAATACACGCGGAACCAATCTGAAACCCGGATAGAATAGACCATCTAATACACACGGAATTACTCTATAACTCATCACAGTTACTACTTAACTTTGCGGCCCATCACGATCACTGCATCAACTCTGTGGCCCATCGCGGTCACCACCTAACTATGCAATGCATGAACATGATATGTTTTCTCTTCACTGAAAACAGAATGCAATGCCATTTGAAACCCAGAACGCCCTCAACACAACATTAATGATTTATTTCACAACAACAGCAAGGCAGTAACATCAATAACAACAACTAGAAGCAGCATAACAACAACAACTCACAAACATGCATCATCTCAACAACATGCATTTTAATCATTCACAAACCACATGCAAGGCAGATTTCCAGATCAACACAACACCAAAACATCATCAATACATCAACCACGACAGTAACCAAACAAAACAGCAACAAAACCGACAACACAAGTAGTTTGCTCATACATAACAACATGCATGGCAATTTCGTTTTCAAAACAGAACATCATATATATTCATCCATCAACATGCATTTACAGCCCTAAATGCAATCTAGAAAGTTGGAAGGAGCCCCTTACCTTAGTTACGTTTTCTTGCTCGTTTTCGTTGCCGCGACTAAAACCGGCGAAACTCCTGTTCGCGTCGTCGCTACCAAAGTTGGTTCTCTAACACCGTAACGATGAGAGGAACAACTTTCCTTCTTGACACTTTTTGTTTCGATGCTTGGATTTCCAAGTAATTTGAGTTTTGAAAATGCTCTTTTTCACCAACAGAATGAGAAGAAGGAAGAAGGGAAAACTGGCGCGGGCAGAGAAACCTGGTTCTGTTTCTCAATTCTGATTTTTTTTCCTCTCACACACAACACATATATATACATACCCCACCAACTATGTATATTATATTATTAAACTCGACCCTCAAGCAACTAAACACTCCCGTCGCAACTCTATTGGCAGATAAAATCTTGATCAACTGTCCGATATTTAATTACTCGTAATTAAATTAAATTATCCTTCGTCCAATAATTTTAATCAATCTCAAAAATATTTATATTTATATATATATACAAATATACATATTCAAATATTTTACAAATATTCTAAAATACATTTGATATTAAATCCATAATTTAATTTAAATTTAAAGATCTTACAAATTAGGACTTCAATTGGGTTGTTAGAGACACGAAAGAGTGTTTGTTGCTGCAATAAACGGAATGATCAACATGTGTTGACAGCTTTGGAAGTAGAGCTCATCGACGTTCTCCTTGGTTTGAGGTCCGCGAACATGCATGCTACACAAAGGCAGTACTGGTGTATTTAGTTAAAAATTAACATCATATATATTGACTTTTCAAATATATTTTTTGTTTATATTTTATTTTAAAGTAACATGTTTTATATCTTTCTGAAAGGGAGTGTGGATATCATATTGCCTACAGAGCGAAAGATACTTCTCTTTTTTTTTTTCTTTCTCTAAAGATCTTTTTCCCAAATGAATTTTGATTCTAAAAGTTTTAATGAGACCCCAAACTTGCTAATTTTATTATAAGTAAAAAAAAATATATATTTTTTTCAATAGTGTCAAGAGATAGTAAATAGTAGTTAAAAATACATATATAGTTTTTAAGTTCAACTCAATTTTTTGTCATGTGATTTAAATTTATTTTCTCTCAATTTGGTGTTTTAAGTTACATTTTATTTGCATCATTAGTCTGTTATCTCAATTTCGACAATAATTATTTCAATTGAAAGTTTTTGATAATTTAAAACTCTATTAAATGTTGCAATAATATATTTATCATACTAATCCTTCAGAAAACACTCATCAAATCTTATAAATAGTATATATTTCTTGATTTTTTCTACAATAATTTAAATACATATTTAACCTTAAAAACAAGACAATAAAAGCCTATCTATATTATCAATGTCTTTAACTTTTTTCAAATGAAAAATAGTTTGGACATGCAATTTGTTGTGATATCTCGATTAAATTTTAACATTTTATGACACTAATTCAAAAAAGATATCAAATTTAAATAACTGTATACATAATTTAATATATTTTAAAGGCTAATAATATAACTTAAATGATCGGAAAAAAAAATTTATATAAATTTAAATAAAAATTGAAATAAACTTCAAAGATTAAATATATATATTTTTTTTAACAAGTAATAACTTACCTATAAACAAACAACAAAGATAAAATAAGATGGATCGACCCTTTCAAAAAGATAAATAAGAACTTGAATTTCCGTGAAATGTATAATGATTTGGTAGAATATATAAATTTTGACGGTGTTTTCGGTGAATTAAACTAAACCAAGCTAAGTGGAATCTGCCTCAACGTAAAAAGTTAAAAGTAATATAAGGAAATAAAATAAAGAAGAAGCGCGTTTGCACGCAAGCCAAAAGCAATACAATACAACTTGGACAAGTACTCTGTTTTTAGCTTCTTCTTCATCTTCTTCGTATTTCGATTTCAATTTCAATTTCAATTTCTTCGCCTCAAAGCTTCTTCCTTTTCACTTCTTCGATTCCGATCGGTTCAATTTCACTTGAATGGCTACGATCGGACACACCAACCTCAACGCCAAATTGGTATCTCTTTATTCTCGATTCTCCCCTTTTTTCCCCTTCAATCTAGTTTTTACATCTCAATAACCTTAATTCATATATTTTATTATGTTTTGAATTATTTTGGTGGATTCAATTTCAGGTTTTGCTTGGAGATATGGGTGCTGGGAAATCCAGTCTTGTTTTGCGTTTTGTCAAGGGTCAATTCCTTGAATTTCAGGTTATTTTTTCCTTTTGATTTCTCTTCTCAATTCAATTGGGTGATCATGGAATTCAAATTTCTTTGTAGAATTTTCATGGGTTTTTAGGTTTAGCGAAAAAAGATTATTTTTTTGACCCTTTTGATTTGGCCGAATTGAAACTGGGGTTTTTCTGTTACGATTTTTTAATGAAGTGTTTCTAAAACTTATTAATATGATGGAAAAGATTAGAGAAGTTCTAGTTTGAAAAAGTTAGGATGGTAGTGAGAATGAATTGTTATGGTTTTGGAGCTTTGAATGGGATAATAATTCTGAAGTTTGCTTTGTGTAGTACTCTTTACTTTTAAAATTTGATATGAATTTGATTATAATATAATATCTTATATATTTAATTAACCTATTAGAATGTATGGTTGTAACTTATAAAACATTTATTTGGATGTTGATTTTACAATAAATGTTTAGAAGTGTTATTGGCTGTTTATTACATTTATTTGGACATTGGTTTCAGAACAAATGTTTAGAAGTTCCTTTTTTTTTTTATAAGCTGTTTAGAAGTTCCTTAACAAGGGGTCTGTTTGGAAGGGGGATTTTGAAGGGGAGGAGAGATGCAGACTTGTTTTTCTTTTCGAAATTAAGCAAGCTATAGAATGTTTGTAAGAATGAAAGAAGGTGTGATTGAAATGTTATGTGATCATATATTATGTTCTTTTATTTTTTTTTTAAATCTTAAAATATAAATTTAGCCCTCCAAAATCCTCCTCCCATACGGCCTCCTAGAGTACAAGGACTCATGGGTAAAAGAGGGGTACTAAGAGTAATTCCCCTTAAAGTATATACCCTGTAAAAAGTGTGACGGGGCTGGGAGGGTGAGGAATAGAGAATGTTTCTTCTTCTGTATATGGTCGTGTGTGCACAACAATGGTTTTGAATTCTGAGAGTTGTTACTTATTGTGAAATCGTTAAACATACACACTCATGGACATAGTAATTTATTTGGTCTATTGTGAAACAGGAATCAACAATAGGGGCGGCGTTTTTTTCCCAGACATTGGCAGTAAATGATGCCACAGTGAAATTTGAGATTTGGGACACAGCAGGACAAGAGAGATACCATAGCTTGGCTCCCATGTACTATAGAGGCGCTGCAGCTGCTATCATTGTCTATGACATTACTAACTTGGTATGATATCGTTTTCTTTGAAGTTTGAATATTTCTGATTACATATTTAAACCGGTAATATTTAATATAATTTGTTTAGCTGCTGTGTATTCAATATTAAGATGTGTAAATAATGAGGGAAATTGTATGGGGGCATAAATAAAAAGAAATTAATCCTGTTTCTGATTGCATTTTATGACAAATCTCAAAATTACAATGGGAACAGTAGTTAATCTCATGTTGTTGAGCTTTTGTTTACTTGTTTTGTAAGAGCAAATGCTTCTCTTATTGCAATTTTTTCTGTGCCGGAGAATAATTCCAAAAGGAATAAATGAAGACAAAAAAATTCAGACTGCCATGTTATGAAGTTTGATGAGCCTAAAAACCAGGGATTCTTATTCTTTTGACCAAATCCTACATTATTTCTTATTCTTGTCCAATAAAAATCTAGTATTTTGCAATTATTTTTAAAAATCTGGTATCTTGCAATAAATAATGTAGGATTTTGGTCAAGAATAAGAATTCCTGGTTTTTAGACTGCCATATTAAATTCTTATTCTTGACCAAATCCTACATTATTTATTGCAAGATGATCTCTTGATCTGTTCATGTACATGCTCCTTATCATATAATAGATTATTTTTCCTTTCTACTCAACAATCCAAAAGGATTGAATCTTATTGTATATATAGGGTCCACTTATTATGTCTAATCTGTCACTAATTAAAATTGATGAATGTTACGAAGAAATTAATGTTAAAGAATTGATCCAATGCCTTATGAAATTCAGGAGAGTAATCTATCTCTAATTGTTTATGTTTAGTTTAATACTGTGGTTTATATGATTATTTCAATATTTCTTTCGTTCACAGGATTCATTTACACGAGCGAAGAAGTGGGTCCAAGAGCTTCAGAAGCAAGGTATTTTCTGATTGGTTCTGAAGTTGTCTTATGCTTTTTTTTTTGTCTGGAGTGAAATAAAAATTATAAATTGTAAACAGGAAAACCAAACTATATATTAGCTGTTAACAAATTTCTGGTGCAAACTATATGTAAAGCAATATTAAACATATTCTTAAATATTCCTTTTGACGGTTAGAATGACTTTCATCAGTTCAACGAAACTATTAAGTCATGTTTTATTCCAAATGTATAGAAGAGCGCAAACATGTTTGATAATACAAGACATGATGTGAGAATGATGAATATATGATAGAATTGCAAACAATTAGGCAGATTCACGGTTCTGTATGCAGAATCACACCTATTGAACTTTGAGTAAATTTAAAACTAACCAATGGATATTTAATTGTTTATTGAAAAAAAAAATAGCTATTCTTTCTTGTACATGTTACCAAAAGACTCAGCACTCAGTGACTTGCATTCTAGATAAAGAAATAATTGATAAAGCATGTAATGTGAGTAATAAATAGAGGATTTCCTATGAAGTATTACATCAAATATGATATGTTTTTTATTCCTTACCTCATTAAATACAGGGTTTGTGGCAGCTGTGGTTAAATTATTAGATCTCAAATAATGCACTCATTCTGGTTACATAATATTGCAGGTAATCCTAACATGGTCGTGGCTTTTGCTGGTAACAAAGCTGACTTGGAAGATAAGAGGAAAGTGACAGCTGAAGTAAGTATTACTGTGTTTTCAGTTTTTCCATTATGGCGTGATAAGAATTATTGTTTCTTTAATTATATTCGTAATTAGCTCCAACTGCAACAGTGGTGAAGCACAACTTTTTTCTGATAAATTCTCAAAGATCACAGATTGTTACATTTGATAATTTTATGTTGCTACTCTTTTCAAGGTGGTATTTGATGTTAGTTCCAGTATCTATAGCTTTATGTATTGAAACCTTTTCTAACAGTAACTAGCATCTTCAAACAAGGAGAGTTCTTTTTTGCATTTGAGTCGTCAAATATTTGAATCATTTGCCCAATTCTGATTGGAACATTTTATTTGCTACATATTTTAACTATTGTATTTCTGAGCATCTTCAAGTTGAGCTTTATATGTTCAACACTTACATTTGCATCATGAGAAACTACATGTTTCAAGGCTCATTCTGGATTAACTTCTAGCTTATGGAATTTTCTCAATTAAATAAAAATTTAGTTTCAACTGAAAAAGCCCTTAATTGTAAGTTTATAAGTGGGATAAGTTAGATGAAAGTGCTTCTAAAAATGTTGAGCCACAATAATCGATTTCAACTTTTAAGAGAAGCTATTAGTTAGAATAGTCAGCTATTGCTAAATGATTTCAATTTTTTCTTTTTCTACAATTGCTTATTGAAAAGGTTATTTGGAGCGGGCTCTAAACAAGCAAGTTGGTAGTTCTATTAGCACTTAGCAGTGCTTATGGGTCAGATTAACAAATTGTCTATAAACTCCTCCAATAAAATGGGTGGGATTTTTTTTTTGTTGGTTTCGCCATGATTAAAACTTTGGCAAAGTGCCTTGTTTCATGCACTGCTGCAGCTTTGATTCACAAAGTCTTGATATTAATTCCAAAATGAAAATCTCACAAGCTTAACTCGAAAGGTTTATGTGCAGTAATTCCGACTTTAGCTTGTACATAGAATAGTTTTACCTTGCTAATTGTTCAGTATCCTAAATCCTACTACTCCATTTCCAACACAGAAGATGCTTTAAAGTATAATCTATTGTTAAAAGCATTTTTTATTCTGCTGTTACAATTAATAACCTGTATCTATTTAAACAGTTGCCTATTTTATACACCTCCATGCCGGTGACATTTCTTGGAACTACCTACTTATCAGCTTGTGACTCTTGTCTCTTGTACAATGCAGGAAGCACGCGTGTATGCTGAGGAAAATGGTCTATTTTTCATAGAGACCTCTGCAAAAGCGGCAACCAATGTTAATGATATATTTTATGAAATAGGTGTGAGTTCTTTCCTATTATATACACTTTATACTGCTTATTAATAAGTGATTTATTTAATTTTTATTCTTCTTTATTTTAATTGCATAAAGATAAAATCAAGTAAAGGTAAACATAATTTATATCAGTCCAAGGATTAGGAAGAGAAAAAGGAAACTCTATCCTTTTGAGGTAATATATGTCCCTATAGGTACTTTGTAGGCCAAGATATTCTCGTTGTCTGCACTACTGATTAGATTAACTTGCAAAAAAAGAAATGTGAACCAAATGAATTTGTACTATAATGCTGACTCGTTCACACAAATAATAGTTTTTCTACGATCCTCTTTCAATGTATTTGGAAAATTATTGTGAACATATGCTGAGATATTCTAACATATACATTGTTTGACTTATAATTGCTCAATGTTAACAGCAAAGAGGTTACCAAGAGCACAGCCAGCGCAAAACCCAGCAGGGATGGTTCTTGTTGATAGACCCGCCGAAGGATCCAGAGCCGCATCATGTTGTTCATAATTTATTTATTCTGTATGATCCACTTTAGCTATACTCGTTTTCTATGTTTTTGTGTATACTATACGCACTTCAAACCTTCGTTTATGCGAAGCTCCAGCAAGTTTATGGGCTGCAAATTACATAATGTAACTTGTTGGTTCACAAAATATATCCCTTGGATATTGAATTTCAGTTTGTTGATCTGTTGTGTATATATAGGGTGAAATGTTTGAAAGTCAAGCTGGTTGTTTCATTTTTCAAACACTCATTTTCTGAGTGCAGCAATTTCAATAAACAAAACGTGGAGGATAATTTTTAAATAGTATAATAGAAGTATTTGTAATTTTGTATATATCACTGTTAAAGGTAGAGAATAAATTTTGAAAAACTAATTAAATGAAAATTGAAGCTTATATCTTCATTGCTACTAACATTCTTTGAATATAAGAATTTTGTAGCTGATGCATTTCATAGTTAACATTATAAATTATTGCTTAGTTACTTGTTCATAATTCTCGCAATTATTTATCATCAATATTGTTCATAATAATGACAGGAACTATAATAATTATTATAATTTATAAACTCTAGTAATGGATATTGATGTATATGTTGAACGCCTCTCTTTGCATGAGTAACTGTTAACTGGGTCTTTAAACTAGTAAAAAAAAAAACCGGGTCTTTAAAAAAATATTTTATTGGAAATCAGTTACTATTAATTATTGTCTATCTATTATATGTAAGTATTTATTTATTTATCAGTTGTACATGTTTTTTCAATTGGTTTGAATATTTGCTCCAAAGAGGGTTTAGTATTTAGTCCACCACGATGATAGTAATTAATATATCCAAAAAATGTATGAATAAGATAATTCAAGTCGAGTCTTTTTTAGATTAAGTAGTAGTCTTGAGTTTGAATTCAGTCTTCAAAATGCAATAGCTTTCAATATTTTTGGGAAGAACTTTGTGTTTATACTTCATTGTGATCTTATTTAGTTTGGGATTTCTCTACAATTACATTTTGATCATGTTTACTGATAGTAATTAATATAATACTGACCAGAGTTACACGGACAATTTGAATAATTTATATAAACTTTTAAATTAAATAACCATACTACTTCCTCTTGCTCTTTTAAAATATGAATGCCCAATAACTGAAAAGCAATTTTAAAAAATCAATAACATTGTTTTTTTTTACAATAAAATCAATAACATTGTTGATACTCTAATATATTATCTAATTGTCGTAATTCTTTTGTTTTTTTACGTCTATGTTTTTTGTTGATAAATACTCAAAAATAAATTTATATTAGAGGCGAAGGTTCTAGTATTATAAAAGAAAGATCTCATATGTCAGAGAGAAAATTGTCCAATAATTTCATCCTAACCAAAGTTTAAAGTCTTGGATCCATGATTGACCCAACATCCATCCATGTTTATTTTTTTGACAAAAAAGTAGAAATCTGTTGATTAATGTCTAAAAAAAATAGTCCTATATATGAATAACAACAAAAATGAGAGTAGATATTTTCAAAAAAGCGTGAGTGTGTGAAAGAAGAAGAAGAAGAAGAAAGTAGAAACGATGAGAATATTTGGCAAACCCGTGTTTCCTGGCCAAATTATAGCTTTCGCTTCTGGGTACGTATATCTATTTACCATCATGTTATGTTATGTTAGCATTTAAATATTGTAACGAAATTCGATTCCAATAATAATGTTGTGATGAAAACAGGGTTCTATTCTTGGCATCAACAACATATGATGTACATAGATCAATCAAGAACAACCAAACACCACCTTCTGAGGAACAGCTTAAGGCTCTTGAAGACTACATCAAATCTGTGCGTCGCTCACCTTAATACATACCCGTGGCTCATGTTCCGCCACGTCATTCATAGTTCAACACTACATAGTATACATCACAACAACTACTACTAGTATTATTTTTATCTTTGCTTAAAATTAATTATTTAATTAGATGTGCTTCTATCAAAAAAACAATATTAAATGTACCGTGCGAAAATAATTTTTCCACTTTTACCTTTCCTCATCTTTGAGGGTTAAACTGTTTATATCTGAATTAATCAGTCAATTAAATTGTAAATATATATATATATATTTCCCTCCTTTATCCCTTGTTGTTCTTCAGGTTCACCGGTGGGTATATAATTATATGCTAAGCTATAAGGGAATGACAGAATGTATTAAAAAAACAAAAAAAAAAACTGAAAAGAAACGTGATGAAATTTTTAGTAGAAAAAAAATAAAAATATGGCCCATGCAGGTCTCGAACCTGCGACCTTCGCGTTATTAGCACGACGCTCTAACCAACTGAGCTAATGGGCCACATATCTATAATTGTAAAAATCTAATAAGTATCTATCATATATTTTGACAATCCAAACAAAATAATGTATTGAGTGTTTTTTTTACTATCTCAATGGTTTAACACTTGTTTTGTGCTAGAACTAGGAATCCTAATTTTTGTTTAAGCTCATTTGGTTATAATTTTGGATTTAAAATGTGGATACATTCTATGATGTTTTTATTTTTGTCATATCCAATCCCTTAATTTTTACCAAATCAAATGAAATATATATTTGTTATAAATATTATATCTAAACCATGTTTTTTTTAGTCTATTAGCTAAACCATGTTTAATTTAAGATAGGCTAAATAGCACATGTGGTCTCTTAACTTAATTTCAGTTAACGTTTTAGTCTTTTATCTTTTTTTTTCCCCGATTTGGTTCTTTATTTTAATTTTAAGTGACAATTTAATCCTTTATGTTTTAAAATGTTAACAATATTATCCTTTTTTTTTACAAAAATTCAAAAAATTCATCAAAATTTCAACCAAAACCCATAAAATTAATTATATTATTTAATATAATACAAATTTTATCAAATTCGTAACTCAAATATTCAAATAAATTCATATTTTTATTCTTTATTAGATGGAATTTTAAAAATCAAATAAAAAATGAAAATAAGAGTTTATTTGAATATTTGAGTTACAAATTTGATAAAATTTGTATTATATTAAAGAATGTAATTAATTTTATTGGTTTTGGTTGAAAATTTTGATGAATTTTTGTAAAAAAAAAGGATAATATTGTTAACATTTTAAAACATAAAGGATTAAATTGTCACTTAAAATTAAAATAAAAGACCAAATTGAAAAAAAAAAAGATAAAAGACTAAAACATTAGCTGAAATTAAGTTAAAGGACCACATATTCTATTTAGCTAAGATATAAATAACTTTTTCACACGTAATATATGTTTATTTATTATTAAATTTAGAAATACAACTAAAAGAATTTGCTTGCATCAGTTTTAATTTATCATGTTCTGGTCAATAAAAAACCTAATTGTCTTTTTATGTTGTCGTGTCGTGTGTGTGTGGCAAATATATCCATTTTTCTTAAGAGGGAAAATATAAAATAAAAAAAAGAAATTTGCAAAAACCAATATTGACTACAATTAGTGGATAATGAATACAAGCCTTATTTCATCATATACAAATTGTGCTTTAGCTTTTTTGTTGGTCCTGTCCATTTTTCTAAATAACTATAGGATCTAAGCCTTCATTACATGTGGTAACTTTCTTGATGGAGGAACCATAGATCTAGCATATGCCATTGGTAAAGAAAGTAACTTCTTTGCTTTGCTAACATAAGCCCTCTTAGTGAAAGTGTTGTAATCATTAGCTTCTATTTCGTCCAATATTTGGCGGTACAATAGCAAAGACGCCCACACCTGCAACATCAACACACAATTAACCATACACAGATGATCAAATATTAAAACTATTTGATTTGATGATTAAAAAATCTATATGATAATATGTTTTAATCTCAACCATTCATGATTAGATTACATCTGTACATACACACATACATATATACCACAAAAAAAAAAAAAAAGAAGTTTCGGCCACATAGAAGATTTGGTAAAATGATATTTGTTTGAATTTCTTACCGGCCATCTGCTAGCTTCATTAAGCTCCGTCACTCCCTTTTCTGCCTCATCGAAAAACATTCTCGCCCTTTTAATTTGGCTCTTCATGAAGTTCCTCCACTTGTCGGTCACCTTACCGGCAAAAATGTCATCATCTGAAAGCCCTGCCTGAGCCAACTCATCTTGTGGTAGATACACTCTTCCTCTCCTGGCACTGTTGGAAAATTGAACATATGATAAGAAGGTTGAAGCCAAAATGAAATGCACGGTCATTGATTAATTCAACAACAGAAAGAAAAACATACACTATATTTTGAGTTCCAATATCATAGGTTAGTTAGTTACACTGGATAAGTATTTCGTCAATTAGTTAATTACACTTGGATCTTATTGGCTATATAAGTTTTATTGTAATTTGATATAATCAACACTCTCATTATCAATACAATTTCCATATTTTTTCTCTCATCAATGGCTTCTATTAAGAATAGTAATTGAAACAAAAACCAGTACTTTTGCATTATCATTTACATATATCCTTGAAACATTATAATAACATCTAGAAACCCAAACTAGAAGTAGCATGGGTGGATGTTAATGTATTAACAGTTAAATAAAATCATTTATATGTTCTGACAAGTTCACAACAAGGTAGCATAAAAAATTAAAGGAACTTGCACATTAATATAAAGTCTCTTGAAAGACTAGTTCAGTGGTTTACTCCTCTCCAACACATAAGGAGTATTAAGGAGGTTCAAAGTTTCATCTCTGCTACTAACATTTCACGGTCTATAAGTATATTTTTTCATAAAATTTATGGTATGACTTGAACAAACATTGATAGTTCTGAACTTACTCCTCTCCAACATCTCTGAGTATGTTGGTTAGCTGATTTGAGATTCCTAAGGCCAAAGCAGCATTGTACACACTCTCCGTTGTGGCTTCTGAATGCGGCGAAATTCCCATGACTGGAACACTCATTAAACCAACAGTTCCGGCAACATAGTAACAATAGAGATATAATTCGTCGAAATTTTTGTATCTTGACTTCTTTAGATCCATTCTCATTCCTTCTATCATATCTTTAAATGGCTGCATTGACACAAACAAAATGATTAACACATATCTATCTATCTTTCTACTTATCTTTCTATCATAAGAAAAGTCTTTCTCTAATGACACGTGGCATAATTTTTCATGCATTTTCTCCGGCCATTTTTTCCCTCAGATATCATGCTCTTTGCATGATATATTTACAAGCTTATTATAAGTAACAAAACACAATTGCATGTTCCACAAAACCATGATATATGGGAACAAAAAGAACCAGGGCTGGTTTGCAGGATATTTATATATATATTAAAAAAAATTAATGGAGTGATACTATTCAGGAAAATTCAAAGAATGTTTCACCAAAATTTATTAAATAACTTCACATAATGTTTACATCATGAAGCATGTTTAAAAACAACATTAAAAATGGTTTTCATGTCGATATCTAATTTGGTGAACAAAATTAATCAATACCAGGATATCAACAGGAAATTTGGCAACCGTATCCGATAAAGCAGCATCCAGCATGTCAAACGGACGCCCTTGGAAAAGTTCTTCCAATCTCGATTCCCACCTATCCATGGCAGTTGGTGTAATATGCGAGGCATTAGGGCCATCGACAAGTTCATCTGTTCTCCTACACCACACTGAAAAAGCAAGGGATATTAGACATCTGATTCAGGAAATTGATCTTGATTGACATAGGAACAGTCTTGTACAATCAATCAGCTTACAAAATGAGCGTAATACATGACAGTATAAAGCGTAACCAGATTTTCCTTGACTAATTGTACATAAGATAATTAAGTTTCAATTACAAATTTGGCCAGAAACATTTATCTAAAATGATTAAGTTCCTCAAGTTTTATTGTCTAGAAGGAACATAAACATTGATTTCTGAATTTTAGAGGACTCATTGAAAACTTCATGTATATAAGTCATTTTAAATATCAATTAAAAAGAACGATTTTCATGTTTGCATATCCTAGAGCAAAGACAATCCACTAGATGAACTTATTGAACATAAACTTCCCGTTAAGTTGAAAAGTATTACATGATAATTTATAATAGTCGATACGTTTATGAGATAGAGAAAGATATCTGAACCAAATGAGCACAATCACTCACCATATATCGCCCATATAGCTCTTCGCCTTTCCGGAGTCATTAGAAGAGTTCCTGAGAGATAAAACACGATGTAAATTAGACTCAAACCATGCCACAAAATCCAAATGATTAAAATCTAAAGTTAACATCCTCACTTGGAAGGAAAGATAATAGAAAGCTAACCCAGGTAAAATGTTTTAGCATATTCTGCGCAAATTTCTCCACAACGGTCATAGGCTTCACTCAACAAACCCAAATTTCCCGGCAAAACAATTTCCGGTTTCACCTCAAGTTCACTGCTAGAGCTCAGCTTCCTCTTAACCAAAGACGCCTGCTTCAGCACCACATCATAGACCATCTGCTCCGACGAAATAGCCACTTCTCCTGCTGTTGGGTTCGCGAGCACATTCGATAACAAAGGGAAGTTACTAGCACTCTCTAAACCAGACTGACCAACACATGCATACTTCATATCTGTACTCAAAGAGCAAAACCTCCATCTCTTTTTCTTATCGGTTTTTGCTCTAATTGAACCAAAGTCTCTAGACAAGAACCTCGAAGATTCTACGAGCTTCACAAAACCGAAAGAATCAAGCAAACCAGTCGAATTCGAGACATCTAAGCTAGGAGAGGAGACAACCCTTAATAATGTTACAGACATGACTAACACTCTTGTTGTTTTACTAACCTTGACTTCTTCCTATTCTTCAAATATGAATCCTTCAGAAAACCATTAAACTCTCTTCATAGGAAAATCCCAGTTTAAAACACAACCAAAGAAATGCAAAGAAACTATCTTTTATCCAATAAAATCCTCAGAAACCACAGTTCCAACAAATAGAGTAAGTTGTTCCACCAAAGCAAACTGTGATTGAACCAAAAAACACACTATTTAGTATCACAGTAACATAACATCAACATAAAGATTAAAGGGACATCGAAGAAGTTTTAAGCAGGAAGTCCAAAGTTTGAACCCAGAAAACGAACATAACCACTATAAGTTTGAACATGAAAACTAAACATAACCACTATCTTACAAACATTTGTCGATAAAAATAATAATAGACAAACAAGAACTCACACAATGGGATCTGAATCCAAACAGTAGAACGAAAAAAAAAAAGGAAGTTACAATAATCACATAGAAAGTATGAGGCAACAGCTAGTAGTGTCTGCTATGACTTAAACTATTAAATTATGAAGTTGGTTTGGTTAAGATTATGTATGTATGTATTAGTAATTTAATGTTGACAAAGCTACACGGAAATCCAACTACAAAGATGAAACAAGGAAACAAGAAAGCACACACCTTTGTTGGGTGTTATTGTTTTAGAATTGAATTGAATTGACCCATTTACATGAATTTCCCATTAATTGAACAGAAATATGAAAACATCAACATCATGGAGCAAAAACTAAAAATGGCCACTAAAAAGAATAATTTGATTACCTCACAATATGATATGAATATTATGACCCACCAAACTCTCCACTTTTTTCCAGAGCTTAATGCTTCAAATAATTGTTTTTTCTTGGTGTCTATATATATTTTTTTTTGAAAAAACAAATGTGACCCTTCTTTGTAGCTAGAATTGCTGTTTCCCTCTGTAATGTGTAATCTTTTTTACTTGTATAGTGTTTGGGTTTTTTTTTTTTTTGTGTGTTTGAAACAACAATGTATGGTTGTGAATTTCACACGCATGTCAGCAAGTTTGTTGCTTTCAGTCTCAGCTCCATGCTGCTTTGTCACTGTGTTGTTACCCGCCCATCTAAAACGGGTCGGGTTTATTGGGTCCATGGTTTGTGTGTCGGGTTTATTCGGTCATGGGTTGAATGTTTTATAAGAGAAACGAAACAGAACCAATAACTATATCATTGGTGTTTTTTTGTTACTGAATATTATAACTAAAGATTATAAAGTTTAAAAAAAAATAAAAAGATCAAAAGAAAAAAAAAATCACAACTTACGATAGAATTTTTTCATATTAATTTTTTAGTTCTGTTCAAGAGATAAGGATGTCAAAGATGTTTTAAATAAGATGTTTCAGTTTGGAAATTAAGACTATAAGTAAAATAATAATTTAAAAATTTGATGTATATTTCAATTAAAGTTGATAATAATGAAAAATATATGCTAACATTTGCATTGGTTTTGGTTTTATTTTTATAAAAATTTCAACTTTTATTTTATCTATCTCAATCAAATATAATAATACTATACAATTTTTTCTAGTTCAATTCTTAACATTTAAATGTTGAATTGGATGGAATCGGTTAAAATTAAAGTTATCCTTTAGAAGATGACTAATAGAAAATTATTTACAGATGAATAAAGAGTCCAACAATGCACGATCTTTGATATTTTGTGTTCTAAGTGCAATGATGTTCTGGAAACAATTATGCCCATCCTTAAAGATTGTGAAAATACTGAGAAACTTTGGACTAGAATTGTAAAAGAAAAATATTGAAGTAAATTTTTTAGTCTTAGTCTATTTGCTTGGTTGGATCGGAATCTAGCCAACGATGATTTGGATGATAGTACTTGGAAGTAGAAGATCTTTTTTGTTGTTGTGGTTGTGTTGTGGAAAGACTGTATCATGTTTTTATTCTCTCAAACTTCTAAGATGAGAGAGAAATTGTGAAAGTTTATACAACACCAAAATTGTGAAAGTTTATACACCACAAAATCCATAATATAGTGTCGGAACTGAACCAACCTCTAGTTTCAAGAGAAATAAACAACTCAAGTAAATATCAAGATTGGAATAAGCCGTTTCAGAGGTATATCAAAGTTAGCACATATGAATATCATTATCTTAGCAATGGTAGCTCGGCTTGCAGAGATAACTTACGTGACCATACAAGAACATTTTTTTATGTGTTCTTAAGAAACACAGCCTCTTCAAACACTTTAATGGTTGGATTTTTTGCAATTCTCATTAGACTTAAAGTTGCTATTCAATTGGACTTTTTTCTAATTATCATAGAATCTGATACAAAAGTAATTGTGTACATAATTCATCGTAGACATACCTCCATTCAACATCTACAATTGATTCTTACAGAAGTTACTTCTTTTTATTTATTTTCATTATTAAAAAGTTGAAGTAGTATTCAATAAAATAAATGTGTAGACCTATTTGTACATAAAATGCATTATACAGATTTTAATAAAGTTATATTGAATTCATTATTTCCTTGTATAAATGATAGTATTTGTATGGACACGGAGGAAACCAATTTCCCGAAGTTGAATTCTTAATAATATTTTGTTTTTTATAAGAAAAAATGAATAAAAAAAAAGTTTGATTTGCTTGTAAGTATCTCATGAAAATTTATAGGCATAAATCCGACCCAGACCCGAAAAGGGTGAACCGGAGAGAACCCGGGAATGACGGCAGGAACGTAAAGTGCGCAAGAAAAAGGGCAATCCAACATGGACAACACGTGGATACAATCACCCAATGAATGCAGGATAACCTTATCGCATGCAAAGCGGTGCCACAACAACGGTGGTGTATGACCAACACGTGTTCACTTATAATTGGCTCACAAAAGAAAAACTCGGATTTCGCTAGATCATCGTAGGATTGGTCTCGAGCAACACTGCGGGACCCACCATTATGGTGCTTTTCTTACCCTTTGTTAGGCTTAGTGGTCCTCTGTGGGTCTATGTCGGTTTCTACATACACTCACAAATTGCATATAGTGGAAAGTGGAATGAACATGAAATTTAAATATTCCTCTTCCCAATTCATACATAAACCAAAATAATCAACTCTACATT
This sequence comes from Cicer cuneatum, assembly GCA_037974295.1. Taxonomy (NCBI): domain Eukaryota; kingdom Viridiplantae; phylum Streptophyta; class Magnoliopsida; order Fabales; family Fabaceae; genus Cicer; species Cicer cuneatum. Next base: position 55,753,292 of record JBBPBO010000003.1, read on the forward strand.
ATTGAACATGTTAGCTAATTTTATTAATTATTTTCATGCAATAAAAAATATAATAGAACATTTGATATACTTCGGAGTCTATGTTCGAATTTAGAGTATCTCTTTTTCTATATTCAAATTTAGAATATTTTTTTTCTTTATATTAGTGTATATGTAAATTTTACCACTAATTTATTTAAACAAAAAATATATATAATTATATTCAGTAAATTATCTCTTCTCTATTCATTTTTTAAGGGAAATTAATTTACACGAATATTAACTAAAAATTGTTTTTAAATATTAATTAAATTAATTAACATTTACTTATATTTGAATTCATTAAATACAATTTTTGTTTTGTGAAAATATTAAATGAACGATATATTTAAAATGTTGGTATTAAATATAATAAAATTAGTTAAAATTTACTTATTTTTAAATGTATCATTTTTTTTTCAAGTAGCTTAATGATTCATACATCTATATGTCAATGCTATTGGAGCTATTGCAGGAGAACAGTTTTTTATGTTCAAGTTTAGATAGAGTAAATATATTTTTTATTAAAAAAAGGATGAATATGAACGTAGCAAAATGCCTCCACGTTAACTTCAACCTCTAATTTGACACGTAGCCGTTTTGCCCCTTATGTGGATCTCATAGCATTTTGATTATTTGACTATATTTTACAAAAGCTGCACTTTATTGTTTATAGTCTTGATTCATATCCCTTCCACCTGCAATTGTGTTAACTGTTAGTACCAAATAACAAATAACTACCTGCTTTTCATCGCACGTTGCATAGAGTTGGGTCAAATTCATTTTTTAAAAATTAAGATACTTCGAGAATTTTATAATTAATTAATTAGTATAGTACCAATGGTGGGGAGACCTTTTGATTCAGATCTCATTACAAATTTAAATAATGGTAAAATCTTAGTGTTCAGAAATCAATTAAAAAGGTTGGTTCATTTACGAAATATGATTAGTTAAATAACTTTGCTAGTTATACTTTTTATTTTTAGTTACACTAAACAAATAACTTTTTGTACGTAAATTTAATTTACTAAATTATATATATGTAACTAAAAATAAAATAGGTCTAAAATTGTCAGTTCAATAGTAAAATTAGGCAAGCTTGATTTTATTGTAGCAAAAAATATATATTATTTAAGTATGATTAAACAAATTCTACGTGGGACGTTGGGTATGATAGCACGGTGATTGTTTCTTATTTCTTAATTGTTAATATACTATAGGATTTGGTTGGTTTCTTAGTCATTGCTGATAGGTTGTGGAGAAATATCGTATCTTTTCATGGTAGGTATGTTTCATCTCATATTTTTTGGTCTAAATTAATGGAGTAAATACTAATAATCAATTTACTTGGATTGAATTTACTTTTGTATCATCATTTTATTTTATGTATTTATTAATTAATATATAAATGTAACTGCATTAGTTTATTGTGTTATTCTCAATATAAAGATTGTTTGGTCGAATTAAGCTTATGTTTTTATAATATTGTCGCCTTAAATAAAACCACAACGATGGAACCAGTAAAAATTTAGATTTTAGTTTCTATATTTTCATGGCACTTATTCATAGGGATGTGAAAATGACACTTTAGATGCCAAACCAAACAAACTTATATTCATTGAGACGTAAAAATGACACTTTTGATGCCAAACCAAATAAACTTATATTCATTGGGATGCTAAAATGACACTTTTGATGTCAAACCAAACAAACTATAAGTGTAATTGAATCAATATTAAAGTATTACCCTTCCTTTCACTAAAACAAAATATGCACATGTCTTAATGTAAAAATTGAATGCATCCTTGAAAATCAATCCAAAATGAATATTATGGGATAAAATTGCAACAAAACCAGCTGATAAATGTAAGAAATACCTCAAATTCACTTTCTTTCATTTTGTGGCACATCTAGTAGGAAGAATGGTCCATCCTCTTATTTATTGAAGTTGGAACCAAACAACTTCAGAAAAATAGTAAAAATAATATTTGAAAAAGACAAACTCCATGAATTCTATAACGGTATTTTTAGAACAACATAATTGAATAGGTTAAATGTGTATTTTTTTTTTTTTTTATAATTTGAGATGGATAGATTATTCGTTATGCAACCTTCTACAAATAATTAATATTCAAAATTGTTGAAAATGATGATAATATTAATAAGAGATTGTTGGAAATGATGATGAAATTAATGAGAGCTAGTTGGTGTGAATTGAAAAAATAAGGAAGTTTCACATAAGAAAGAGACACACACTAGTAGTGTTTATAAGGTAGGGGTATGACAATTGAGGTATGCCCCAAGGGGTACCACAATTTTGTGAAGGGGTGAGAACGTATGCAAATTGACCACTACACGCGCGCCGCAGCCATCTAGCCGGACTTAGGCTATGGATCGCACAATTTTCTCTCCCTTAGTTGCAGAGTTCCTCTATTTATAGAGGACTCAGGACTCTCCTTAGTTGCAAAAGCACAATAAAAGTTCTCCAAAATATGAGACTTTTCTCTGTTTCTTCCTTTCTTTCTTTTTCTTCTCTTTCTTTCGAGTGATCATAGTACCATATTACGAGTGGCAGCCATTTGACTGCCATATTGAGAGTGTAATTCTAGAACAGTTTTTTTACGGTGGAGTGGAACTCCGATACAATGTATTTGGGTTGTTTTATCCTTGGGACTTCGTGGTTGATAGTTTGTCTTGCACAATTTGGACAATGCTGTGAAACGTCTTAAAGAGAGCAACCTAGTCCGCGACTCAACCCTGTAATATTTTCAGTGGCATAAATTGATTTTTAAACAGTTTTTGAAACTCAAATACAACAAATTTAAAACATTTTCTTCTGCCATGTCTATCGACGAAATTACTGGGGTAGGTTCTTCTGCTTCTAATTTCAACAAACCGTTTCGATTTAAGGGATGTTACTTCAAACGATGGCAACAAAAGATGTTATTTTTCTTAACCATGAAAAAGATTGCCAACGTTCTAAAGGATGACATTCCTGTTGTTCCATAAATAGGTGAACAAACAAAAAAGGATAAGAAAACTGTTGAATTAACCCAATGGGAACATAATGATTACTTGTGTAAGAATTATATGCTAAATGGACTTGCTGATGATTTGTATGATTAATATAGTTCCATCAATACTGCTAAACAATTTTGGGGTGCTCTAAAGAAGAAATATGATACTGAGGAAGCTGGAGCCAAGAAGTATGGTGTTAGCCGTTACCTCAAATATCAAATGACAGCTCGATGGAAGTGTTCCAAGTTGGTTCTTTCAATTAAAGTTTTGATATTAACAAAAGTATTTTATGAAAATCATATTTTGACTTAGAAGAAGTATGAAAAATCAGAGGATGACGTCACCAGAGGATACACCAGAGGATGTCATCAGAGGATGACGTCAACAGAAGATACCTCCAGAAGATACAAATCAGAAGCAGAAGATATCATCAGAGGATGACGTCACTAGAAGATAAAAATGCCACCAGAAGATATCACCAGAGGATGTCATCAGATGATGCATCCAGAGGATACCAGAGGATCCCATCAGAAGCAAACATCAGAGGATATCATCAGAGGGAAGAAACAATGACATTATCAGAGGATATTATTCTTGGCCCAGATCAGAAGGAAGCAGAGTCCAGAAGGAGACTTGGTCCAGACCAGAAGGAAGCATGTAAGACCCTTAATTTTAAATTGTAATTTATGCAATTTTAGGGTATTTTGTGTTAAAACTACTTAGACTTTTAGCCAATTATAAATTATTTTATGAATTAAGTACCAAAAATATATTTTGAGATGTTTGTACTATGTTTAATATATGTATATATATATATATATATATATATATATTTTGAGACCGACTAAAATAATTGGTAGAAGAATAATTTAATTATTACGAGGAATTTAATACCGGATAATTTATCAAAATTTTATCTGTCAATGGAGTTGCGACCAGAATAAATATTTTATCGAAATAGTTTGAGATGTGAGTGATGTGATGTGTGTAAGGGTATTTAGATATTTGTGGGTTAGTTTTAATTATAATATATATATATATATATATATATAGTTGGTGAAAGTAGTATATATATATATATGAGAAGGGAGATAGAGCAAGGAAAGGAAAACAGAAAGAAAAACATTTTTCACCTGCCCGCGAACTGCTTCTTCTTCTTCTTCTTCTCTTCTGTTTCGAAAACACAAAGTGATGGTGGAAAAGAAAAACCGCAAACATAAACCCTCATTTATCTTCTAGATCTAAGCTTTCATTCAAGAAGTGGCAAGAGGGAAAATTACTCCTCTCCGCACTACGGTGCTTGTGAGCTAACTTTTGAGGCATCGACGCGAGCGAGAGTTTCGCCGTATTTGAGCGTGGTAGCAGAAAACGGTTGAGAAAGCGTTAAAGGAGGTAACAGGCTCCTTCCAAATTTTTATTTTGCATATAGGAACTCTAAATGTGTGATTGATGGATGATTTATGTGTGATTGCGTGATAATAAATTTTGACGTGAAAATATATATATTTGGAGTTCTTAACAGACTCAGTGTTGTTGCATTGTTGTTGTTGAAGATGTTATTGTTGTGTTGTTTTCGTTATCGACGTTGTTAGTAATGGTTGGATTCAAGAGATTGATTGTTGTTGTGTTGGAGTTATGTAATGATTTATTCTAAAATAAAAGAGTTTGAGCTGAAGTTGAAATTTACATGAAAAATTGCATTGTTTTCGAAGGTGTATTCGAATACAGCCCCAACGTATTTGAATACACTTCTACAACGTTCAGTTCTTATTTAAATTTTGAACCTCGTATTTCAATACGATACCTTGTATTCGAATACAATTATGTGATTTTTGCTACTGACTTGTCATCTATATTCGACTATGACTCTTCGTATTCGAATACAGAACTGAAGATTTTGCTACTGACCTATCATCTGCATTAAACTACGACTCTTCGTATTCGAATACAGAACTGAAGATTTTGCTACTGACTTGTCATATGCTTTCGACTACGACTCTTCGTATTCGAATACAGAACTAAAGATTTTGCTTTTGACTTGTCATATGTTAATCCTAAACCTTAGAACCGGACCTATTTCGATTGCGCCATATCGGATGTCACCATTGGAATTGAACGAGCTCAAGGGCCAAATTGAAGATTTGTTAGAGAAAGGATTTATCAGACCAAGTGTGTCACCATGGGGAGCTCTGGTGTTGTTGGGTAAGAAGAAGGACGGAAGCTAGCGCTTATGTGTGGATTATAGGCAACTTAACAAGGCAACTATTAAGAATAATTATCCTTTACCACGTATCCATGATTTGATGGATCAGTTGAAAGGAGCCACGGTGTTTACGAAGGTTGATTTGAAGTCAGGTTACCATCAGATTCAGGTAAGGGAAGGAGATATTCAGAAGACTGCTTTCAGAACTCGTTTCGGACATTATGAATATCTTGTTATGCCATTTGGAGTTACAAATGCACCAGCAATTTTTATGGATTACATGAATAGAATCTTTAGCCTATTTCTGGATAAATTCGTTGTGGTGTTCATCGATGATATATTGATTTATTCAAGCAATGAGGAAGAACATGGAGAGCATTTACGTCAAGTTCTTGAAGTTTTACACGAGAAGCAATTGTATGCCAATCTGTCGAAGTGCAAGTTTTGGCTAGAAAAAGTGAACTTCTTAGGACATGTGATAACCAAAGAAGGAATCGTTGTGGATCCAGTAAAGATTGAGACAGTCCTCGCTTGGAAACAACCTCTGAATATCACAGACATACGGAGTTTTGTCGGACTGGCAGGATACTACATGAAATTTATTGAAGGATTTGCTAAGATTATAGCTCCATTGACATAACTCACTAGAAAGAATTAGCCGTTCGCATGGACAAAGAAATGTGAGGAAAATTTTCAGTTACTTAAGGAAAAGCTGATAACCTCACCAGTATTGGTCTTACCACAACCAGAAGAACCATACGAAGTTTACTGTGATGCGTCACACCAAGTTTTGGGATGTGTTCTAATGCAACACAAGAAGGCTGTAGCCTATGCCTCAAGGCAATTGAAAACTCATGAACGAAACTATCCTACTCATGATTTAGAGCTTGCTGCTATAGTTTTTGCATTAAAGATCTGGAGGCATTACTTATATGGATGCACGTTCACAGTGTTTAGTGACCATAAGAGTTTGAAATATTTGTTTGATCAGAAAGAATTGAACATGCGCCAAAGAAGATGGATGTAGAATCTCAAGGATTTTGATTTCACATTGCAGTACCACCCTAGGAAAGCCAATGTGGTGGCTGATGCATTGAGTAGAAGAAGTGTGTCAGTATCTTCAAAAATAATGGCTAGACAACAAGAGTTGTGGGAAGCATTTAGAGACCTACACCTAGACGTAGAGTTTGCACCAGAAATTTTAAAATGTGGAATGATAAAAATTTGGAGCGGTCTACTTGAGGACATTGCGAATTTTCAAGATGACGCATTAATCCAAGAGAATAGGAACCTAATAGTGCAAGGAAAAACGACTGGGTTCAAGATTAGACCAGATAATATTTTGAGATGTAATGGGAGGATTTGTGTACCGACAGTTGCAGATCCGAGAAGAACAATTTTAGAAGAGGCTCATAAGAGCAAATTGAGTATCCACCCTGGAGCGACAAAGATGTATCAGGACTTGAGGCAAAAAATTTGGTCGCCAGGAATGAAGAGGCATGTAGCGGAGTATGTATCAACTTGTTTAACTTGCTAGAAAGCGAAAGTGGAACATCAGCGACATGCTGGAATGTTAAACCCTTTGGATATACCTGAATGGAAGTGGGACAACATTTTCATGGACATTATAACTGGATTGCCGAAGACAAGGAGAAAGAATGATTCTATTTGGGTGATAGTGGATCGATTAACTAAATTCGCACATTTTTTACCAGTAAAGACCATCTATAAGGTAGATAAGCTGACATATATCTACATTGCTGAAATTGTGAGATTACACGGAGTACCGTCGAGTATCGTATCGGACCGTGACCCGAAATTCATGTCTCACTTTTGGGGAGCGTTGGGAACGAAACTGAGATTGAGTTCAGCTTACCATCCGCAAACAGACGGACAGACCGAGAGAACGAATCAGTCCTTGGAAGATTTATTGAGAGCATGTGTATTAGATGATAGAGGGAGTTTGGATGATGTATTGTCGTTGATCGAGTTTACCTACAACAATAGTTTCCACGCAAGTATTGGAATGACACCATATGAGGCTTTGTGTGGACGCAAGTGTCAGACGCCTTTATGCTGGTATAAGGACGGAGATGAAGGTGCAAACACGAGAAGAGGGGTTGAATTGTGTTTGACTAACTTGAATACTTTTTCTGTTTTTGCAGTTTTAAAACAAAACCTGATGTATGAATCAAACAGAGTTAGCAGCGGATATTAAATAAAAATAAAACACATAATTTTATACTGGTTCACCGTTAACGAGGCTACGTCCAGTCCCTTCACTTTGAAGGATTTCACTAATTCAAAACCTTGAATTACAACAATACCACTGACCCTCCAAGTCAGTCTTCTCAAACAGTCTAACAATCCTAGACTTTTGAGGAATACAACACCTTGACTTCTTAAGTCAGGTCTTCTCCTACCAATCTGACAACCCCAGATTGTAGAAGGAATTACAACGCCTTGAATCTAATTGCCAAGTAATCTACTACCCCTTCTGACTCCCTCAGATTGTAGACTCTACTTCAACAACTTAGATCTAACACAAGGGAAAGAAAAACACGAGTGCTTGCTTCTGGAAAGCTAGAACTCACAATTAACCTCACTGAAAACTTGAGTGTTTGCTTTTGGAAGTGTATGACTCTTTTGTGATTTTCGATACTAAGTCTTCTACCTTGAGCCTCCTTTTATAGATGCAGATTAGGGTCTCTTCCAAGCTTAATTTCGAGCTGTATCTTGCTGGATTCTCTTGCAAAAATATATTGACCAATCGGGTTTCATATAAATAAAAAACATATATTTTTAGCTCCAGATTTCCTTTCAAAAATAACTTTGACCAATTCTGACTTTAATTAATTCTGAAACAAATCTTTCTTCCCGCCAATAGTTTCTGAATTCCACAAGTCTTCAATTTATTTTTGTATCAAATCCTTTTTAATACTTTGATCAAATTTTAATCAAATCTCCACCGATTATCATCATGATTAAATCTAAACCCTTTGATCTTCTGCTCTCGTCCACATCTGGACCATACTAAGTGATCTGCTGTGATCCTCTAATTTTGGCCAACCATGGACCACACTTTTTGATCTTCTGATCTCGGCCAACCTGGACTTGCAAACTGATCTACTGTGATCCTCTGATTAATTCTGGATCAAGTCTGGGCTGTTTATCATTTCACTGCCAGGCCATCTTCTGGTTAGAATAACTTCTGGACTAAGTCTGACTAATGATTCCTTCTGGGCTGGATCAAGTCTCCCTCTGGCAGGCTTCCTTTTGGTCTGGTCCAGGTCTCTTTTTGACTTTGCTTCATTCTGATCTGGGCCAGCAAAGATATCATCTGGTAATTTCAGGATGCATCCTCTGGTACCTTTTGGATGCATTATTTGGTGTCTTCATCTTCTGCCTCTGGAAACTTCATCTTCTGGTGGTATTTAATGTAATAATTCAAGGTACAAAATAAGATTACATGGAGTGCTTTTGTAAACATCAAAATCCTAAGTACTTAGAACCAACTTGGTTCCAACAGGAGAGAGTATGATTGTAGGACCTGAGATGGTGCAACAGACTACAGAGAAGGTCAAGAGGATAAAAGAGAAAATGAAGATCTCGCAGGACCGTAATAGGAGTTATGCGGACAAGCGTCGCAGACCTTTGAATTCGAGTAGGGTGACCATGTGTTTCTAAGGGTCGCACCTAGAACTGGAGTTAGTAGAGCCATTAAATCAAGATAATTAACTCCAAAATTTATTGGACCATACCAAATTACTGCACGAATTAGACCAGTGGCTTATCGAATTGCTTTGCCTCCAATACTGTCCAATTTCCACGACGTGTTTCACGTGTTGCAATTAAGGAAATACATTTCGGATCTGTCACATGTGATCGAACCAGACACAATTCAATTAAATGATAACCCTACTTTTGAAGTACTACCTGTAAGAATTAAGGACAGGAAGATTAAACAGTTAAGAAACAAGGAAGTTTCGCTAGTCAAAGTGATTTGGAATCCAACTACTGGAGACGCAACTTGGGAACTAGAGAGTAAGATGAGGGAACAACATCCTGATTTGTTTATCGACACATAGTTTTGAGGACGAAACTAATTTTATGGGGTAGTAATGAAAGACCCTTAATTTTAAATTCTAATTTATGCAATTTTAGGGTATTTTGTGTTAAAACTACTTGGACTTTTAGCCAATTTTAAATTATTTTATGAATTAAGTACCAAAAATATATTTTGAGGTGTTTGTAATATGTTTAATATATGTATATATATATATATATTGAGACCGACAAAAATTATTGGTCGAAGAATAATTTAATTATTACGAGGAATTTAATACCGGACAATTTATCAAAATTTTATCTGTCAATGGAGTTGCGACCAGAGTAAATATTTTATCGAAATAGTTTGAGATGTGAGTGATGTGATGTATGTAAGGGTATTTAGATATTTGTGGGTTAGTTTTAATTATAATATATATATATATATAACAAGGGAGAGAGAGCAAGGGAAGGAAAACAGAAAGAAAAACATTTTTCACCTGCCCACGAACTGCTTCTTCTTCTTCATTTCTATTTTGAAAACATAGAGTGTTGATGGAAAAGAAAAACCGCAAACACAAACCCTCATTTATCTTCTAGATCTAAGCTTCCATTCGAGAAGTGGCAAGAGGGAAAATCACTCTTCTCCACACTACGGTGCTTGTGAGCTAACTTTTGAGGCGTCGACGCGAGCAAGAGTTTCGCCGTATTTGAGTGTGGTAGCAGAAAACGGTTGAGAAAGCATTAAAGGAGGTAAGGATCTCCTTCTAAATTTTTAGTTTGCATATAGGAACTCGAAATGTGTGATTGATGGATGATTTATGTGTGATTGCGTGATAATAAATTTCAACGTGAAAAGATATATATATATATATTTGGAGTTCTTAACCGACTCATTGTTGTTGTGTTGTTGTTGTTGAAGATGTTATTGTTGTGTTGTTGTCGTTATCGACGTTGTTAGTAATGGTTGGATTCAAGAGATTGATTGTTGTTGTGTTGGAGTTATATAATGAGTTATTCTCAAATAAAAGAGTTTGAGCTTAAGTTGAAATTTACTAGAAAAATTGCATTGTTTTCGAAGATGTATTCGAATACAGCCTCAGCGTGTTCGAATACACTTCTACAACGTTCAGTTCTTATTTAAATTTTGAACCTCGTATTCGAATACAATTATGTGATTTTTGCTACTGACTTGTCATCTGTATTCGACTACGACTCTTTGTATTCGAATACATAATTGAAGATTTTGCTACTGACTTGTCATCTGCATTCGACTACGACTCTTCGTATTCGAATACAGAACTGAAGATTTTGCTATTGACTTGTCATCTGTATTCAACTACGACTCTTCGTATTCGAATATAGAACTGAAGATTTTGCTACTGACTTAGCGTTTGTATTAGGATACGAGAAGTTGTAGTCGGATACAACCTTGATTTTTGTCCAAAATTCTAGTTTTTAAATATTTGTTTAGTGCACTTAATTATTTGGAAAACATTTTTAATGCATATGCTAAATTATATGAGTTTCTCTTAATATTGTTTCCTTAATGATTATGAAGTATCCGGGTTTCATAGTTGCATTTACTTAATGATTGCAATGAAAATAGTCAGAGTACGCTCATGCATTTCATGGTTTGTGGTGACCACGATGGGCCACAGAGTCAAGTGGTGACTGTAACACATCGAATTTAAGACACAGCGCGAGTGTATTTTTTTTTTTTAAATAATTAAGTAAAAGAACTTTCCAAATTTAATTCATAAAGAATTAAAATAAAGTTTTCACTAATCCATTTCATAAAATGATACTTCGTAATTTAATCGATGAGCGTAATAAAATAACTTCATCGTAATATCACTAAGTACTTAATTCTGGAAATTTAATAATAACCATTAAGACATTTTCAAAAGATAACAATGTCATCACATTCCAAATGAAAATATCAGAGTGCGGAATAATTTAGCGAAAAAGTAGTACAATAATTTCCAAAATAAAACAAATTACATTTTCCAGCTCAAATCCTATACATCAAATCTAACCGATCATGCACTAAAGCTACAGTAGCACGGATTTCCTCCGCATCCCAAACAAGTCTCATCCGACTCCGCCGCTCTCCTCGATGTAACCTCCTCCTCCTCATCATACAGAGAAGGATCAGTCTCCTCCGAAGTCAAATCAATGCACAGTCTCAGTCGCTTCGGCGGTGCCGGAATCTCATAACAATCATCGGATATCCTAGACGGACCCAGAATATCAGCTGCTACTGGCTTCGGCTCTTCGTCCTTCTCATCCGCCTCAGAATCACATACATCTCCTCCAATCACCGGGTTAGGAGTCACCACTCCTACAGTTTCTGATTTCACCCATCCTTCTCACTCCTATTTATAGGCTTGTGTGGGTGCCACCTCACCCAACACTTGTCTGATCCTCAACACTTAACCAATCTTGTCGCAATTAGCCGATAATCCCTTAATTAACTGTCTGTTAATTAAATTACTCGTAATTAAAATAATTTATTCTTAATCCAATAATCTTAATTTATCTTCCAAAATAAATATTGTAGTCGAATACATGCCTGTAGTCGAATACAGAAGACAAAACATTGTAAATTCAGCATTTTCTCCCAGGTCATTAAAGGTTTCCAAAACATCATCATCTCCTCTTCAAAACTATTCAAATACTTCATTTTAAATCGTTTCAAACCTTCCCCAACACTTTAAAGTTCACATGGCAGAGTTTAAAACTTGATTTTCTAGAAAACACGAATCTGTATTCGAATTTAGCTTCCTTGTATTCGAATACAGAAGCTAAAAATTGAGTTTCTGGAAAAACCCGAATCTGTATTTGAATACAGATCCCTTGTATTCGAATACAGAAGCTAAAACTAGTGAAAATATGCACTTTGTATTCGAATACAGCATGCCTTTTCAAGAATAGATTCAGCACTTTTCCAGAAAACACTTTCATCATTTAAAATCCTTTTTCTTTTGAAAACATCAACATCACTAGAATCACTCTAAACAGAAACAGAAGCAGAATCATCAACACCAGAACATCTAGAAACAGAAACAGAATAGTCACCAAAAGAATCATCAGAAGCAGAAATAGAATGATCAACACCAGAATCATCAGAAACAGAAACAGAATGATCAACACCAGAATCATCCAGAAACAGAAAACAGAATAGTCACCACCAGAATCATCAGAAACAGAAATAGAATGATCAACACCAGAATCATCCAGAAATAGAAACAGAATGATCAACATCAGAATCATCCAGAACCAGTACATGCACCTCCAAAACAACATGCATGGTATTCTCCAGTATGCTTACACAACCAACACAACATGCAAAGCATATTCCAGCTTTCTCACACAAGCAGAACAACAATGTTGTATCTCACAGATCATCAAACATCACGTAATGAAATTTTCAGGTTTTAAAACAACATGCACACAGTTTTCTCAACATGCATTTTGATCAACTTCAAAATAACATGCAAGACATTTCTCAGCTTTTCCACACAACCAAAACAGACATGTTGTATCAGCAAAACAACAACATCACAGATTATTTAAAATCTCAACAGAATGCATTTTCTTTCATCTTAAAAATGTCATGCAAAATAGTTTCTTTTTCAAAACAGAAACTCAAATATAACCACACCTCAAACATACATTTACAGTCCTAGAATGCTACTAGAAAGTGGAAGGTGCCCTTACCCTTGTTGCGTTTTCTGCTTCTGCTCACGTTTATGCTTTTGTTCCCGTTTGTGCGTCACAAACCGGTGAAACTGCCGCTTGCGTTTGATGCTACGAAACTGGGTTCTCTAGCTCCGTAATGATGTGGGGAACAACTTTTGTACTAGGGGTTTTCTGGTTTGGTGCCTAGGTTTCCAATTAATGGCACTTTTGAGGAACTCCCTCTTTTCTTTTTGAAATCGTGAACTGGAGGCAGAACAGAATGGAAGGGAATGGATACTGTTACATGCAGTATGGGCAGTGAGGAAGGAGGAATGGTGTTCTGATTTCACCATCCTTCTCACTCCTATTTATAGGCTTGTGTGGGTGCCACCTCACCCGACACTTGTCTGATCCTCATCACTTAACCCGTCTCGTTGCAATTAGCCGCTAATCCCTTAATTAACTGTCCGTTAATTTAATTACTCGTAATTAAATTAATTTATTCTTCATCCAATAATTTTAATTTTATCTTCCAAAATAAATATTTATATATATATATATATATATATTCACTCAAAACATACATATGTTAAATATTTTACAAATATCCCCAAAATTAATTCCATAATTTTAATTAAAAATTAAGGGTCTTACATTACTCCCCCCTTAAATTAGTTTCGTCCTCAAAACTACATGTCCCTAAACAACTGAGGATATTGCTCCCTCATCTTACTCTCCAGTTCCCAAGTCGCGTCTCCCGTAGTCGGATTTCAAATCACTTTGACTAGTGGGATTTCCTTGTTCCTCAACTGTTTAAACTTCCTATCTTCAATCCTTACAGGGAATACTTCAAATGACAGGTTATCCTTCAGCTGAATTGTATCTGGTGCGATCACATGTGACGGGTCTGCAATGTATTTCCTTAACTGCGACACATGAAATACGTCGTGAATATTGGACAGTATTGGAGGTAAAGCAATCCGATAGGCCAATGGTCCAATACGTGCAGTAATCTGGTATGGTCCAATAAATTTTGGAGTCAACTTTCTTGACTTAATAGCTCTGCCAACAGCAGTTGTAGGCGTGACCCTCAGAAATACATGATCACCCTGCTCGAATTCCAAAGGTCTGCGACGTTTGTCTGCATAACTCTTCTGACGATCCTGTGAAATCTTCATTTTCTCTTGTATCCTCTTGATTTTCTCTGTGGTCTGTTCCACCATCTCGGGTCCAACAATCATACTTTCTCCGTCCTTATACCAGCATAAAGGCATCTGACACTTGCGTCCATATAAAGCCTCATAGGGTGCCATTCCAATACTTGCGTGAAAACTGTTGTTGTAGGTAAACTCAATCAATGGCAACACCTCATCCCAGTTTCCTCTATCATCCAACACGCATGCCCTCAATAAATCTTCCAAGGACTGATTTTTTCTCTCAGTCTGTTCGTCTGTTTGTGGACGATAAGCGGAACTCAATTTCAGTTTCGTTCCTAAAGCTTCATGCAGTGCTCCCCAAAAATGAGATGTGAACTTTGGGTCACGGTCCGATACTATACTCGATGGAACACCGTGTAACCTCACAATCTCAGCGATGTAGATTTCCGTCAGCTTATCTACTTTGTAAGTGGTCCTTACAGGTAAGAAATGTGCAGACTTTGTCAATCAATCCACTATTACCCAAATTGAATCATTCTTTTTCCTTGTCTTGGGCAGTCCTGTTATAATATCCATGGAAATGCTGTCCCACTTCCATTCCGGTATATCCAGGGGCTGCAACATTCCAGCAGGTCGTTGATGTTCCACTTTCGCTTTCTGACAAGTCAAACATGCCGATACGTATTCCGCTACATCCCTCTTCATTCCTGGCCAAAAGAAATTCTGCCTTAAGTTCTGGTACATCTTGGTCGCTCCAGGATGAATACTCAACTTGCTCTTATGAGCCTCTTCCAAAATCGCTCTTCTCATCTTTGCAACTTCCGGTATACAACCTCTTCCATTACATATCAGAATATTATCTGTTCCGACGCTGAACTCAGTTGTCTGTCCTTGCGCTATCAGATTCCTTTTTTCTTGGATCAATGCGTCATCTTGCAAGTTTGCAATCTCCTCAAGTAAACCACTCGAAATTGTTATCATTCCACACTTCAAAATTCCTGGTGCAAACTTTACGTCCAGATGTAGGTCTCTAAATGCTTTCCACAACTCTTGTTGTCGGGCCATTATCATTGAAGATACTGACACACTTTTCCGACTCAATGCATCAGCCACCACATTGGCTTTTCCAGGGTGGTACTGCAATGAAAAGTCAAAATCCTTTAGAGTCTCCATCCATCTCCTCTGACACATGTTCAATTCCTTCTGATCGAACAGATACTTCAATCTTTTATGATCACTGAACACCGTGAACGTGCATCCATATAAGTAGTGTCTCTAGAATTTTAATGCAAATACTACTACAGCAAGCTCTAAATCATGAGTAGGATAGTTCCGTTCATGAGTTTTCAATTGCCTTGGGGCGTAAGCTATAGCTTTCTTGTGTTGCATCAAAACACATCTCAAACCTTGGTGAGATGCATCACAGTATACTTCATATGGTTCCTCTGGTTGTGGCGAGACCAATACTGGTGAGGTTGTCAACTTTTCCTTTAGCAACTGAAAATTTTCCTCACACTTCTCCATCCATGCAAACGGCTGATTCTTCCTAGTGAGTTGTGTCAAAGGAGCTACAATCTTAGCAAATCCTTCAATAAATCTCCTGTAGTATCCTGCTAGTCCGACAAAACTTCGTATGTCTGTGATAGTCTGGGGCTGTTTCCAGGCAAGAATTGTCTCAATCTTTGCCAGATCGACATCGATTCTTTCTTTTGTTATCACATGTCCCATGAAGTTCACTTTCTCTAGCCAAAATTCGCACTTCCACAAATTGGCATACAGTTGCTTCTCGCGTAAAACTTCAAGAACTTGGCATAGGTGCTCTTCATGTTCTTCTTCATCATTTGAATAAATCAAAATATCATCGATGAACACCACCACGAATTTATCCAAGAATGGGCTAAAGATCCTATTCATATAGTCCATGAAAATCACTGGTGCATTCGTAACTCCAAATGGCATTACGAGATATTCATAATGTCCATATCGGGTCCTGAAAGCAGTCTTTTGAATATCTCCTTCTCTTACTCGAATCTGATGACATCCTGACTTTAAATCGATCTTTGAAAACACTGCTGCTCCCCTCAATTGGTCCATCAAATCATCGATGCGTGGTAAAGGATAACGATTCCTGATAGTTACCTTGTTAAGTTGCCGATAATCCACACATAAGCGTGAACTTCCATCCTTCTTCTTAACCAACAACACTAGAGCTCCCCATGGCGACACACTTGGTCTGATAAATCCTTTCTCCAATAAACCTCCAATTTGACCGTTAAGCTCGCTTAATTCCAATGGCGACATCCGGTACGGCGCAATTGAAATAGGTCCAGTTCCTGGGTGTAAATCAATGAAGAACTCCACATCTCTTACATGGGGTAATCTTGGAATTTCTGTTGGAAATACGTCCGGATATTCTTTGACTAACACTATATCTTCTATGTTCACATCCATCTTGGTCTCCACGTTAGCCAATGCTAAAAATTCCTGAGTTCCTTCTCTCAGTGATACTCCGAGTTGGTTAGCAGCCAAATACCGAACGACTCCAGGTTCGGGGAAAAGAACTAATTTTCGAGTGCAATCCAAGACTACGTAATTATATGTCATCCAATCCATGCCGAGAATGATCTCGAGTGATTGTAGGGGTAGACAGATTAAATTTACCAAGAAATCTCTATTTTGAATCATTACAGTACAGTGTAAACATGCAAAGTCTACAGTCAAAGTCTTAGCAGGTGTGGAAAAAACCAAATAAAAAGGCAAAGCAGACACAGACAACTTTAAACGATTCACAGAGTCCATAGCAATGAAAGAATGGGTTTCCCCCGAGTCAAAAAGTGCAGTTAGTGTGTTACCTGCAATCTCACAATCTTGCTGGATTAAATTAGGGGCTTGACTCCTAGCTTCAGCTCCCATGTGATAAACGCGGCCTCTAGTAGTAGGACGAGTAGCCCTATTCGCGTTCACAACTGGTTCTACTTTTGGAGCCTTGCAATCCCTAGCAAAATGTCCTAGTTTCTGGCAATTGTAGCATGAAGGACTCATAGTGGTACAAGCAGTAGCATAATGTCCCTGTTTTCCACATCGGAAACATCGAACCCCTTGTCCTAATTGTCGTCCAAAAGTCTGGTTCCCCGGATGATTCTGGCCCCTGTTGTTGTTCTGGGGTCGGTTGTACGACTTAGCAACTTGCTTCCCTCTATTGTTCTGATTGTGCATCCGACTGGGCCCTCCAGAATTAAAGTTCCCTCCTCTGTTGGCCCTCCTGTTCTTCATCTCTTCAACCTCTCTACACTTTTCCACTAACACTTGGAAACGTTGAATTCCTAGAGGTAAGACCGAGTCTTGAATCTCATACTTCAGTCCATTTTGAAAGCGATGACACATAAACTGTTCATCAACTTCTTCCCGGAAGAATCTGAAATGTCTTGATAGGGATTGAAACTTAGCCGCATATTCCCCCACCGTCATGTTTCCCTGGTGCAATTTCAGAAAATCGTCACCCAACTTGGTCCTAGTACTCATCGGGAAGTACTTGTCCAAAAACCACTTTTTGAACAACTCCCAGTTCACCTCCTCTTGAGCTGACCCCATCAGTAGCCTTGTACTTCTCCACCAATACTCTGCATCCCCTATCAGCAGATACATGGCATAGTTGACTTTCACCGCTGCCCGACAATTAATCATCTCGAAGATTTTCTCCATCTCTTGGATCCACTGGTCTGCTCTTTCTGGACCCTCATCACCCTTGAACTTGGGAGGATTATGGCGACTAAAATCCTCTAGTCCTCTAGATTCAGCAGCGCAAATCTCTCTTTCTCTCTTCTCCAGATCTCGTTGAGTCTTTGCAGCCGTATGTGTAGCAACAAACGCAGCCATGTTGTTCATCACCTCAGCCATTCGATCTTCCCGGCTGACATTGGCTCTTGTGGTGTCGTCTCTTCGTGAAGACATTGTTTCCTACAAAACCATCATCACTTCAGTCACACCACAACTTACACAAGACTTGACACTTTAACTACTTGCTCCTATGCATGATAAGCTAATAACTCAAAACAATTACTTTAATCAGAGCTTTAACCCAAAACTTTAACTAAATGCTCTGATACCATAGTTGTAAACCCCGAGTTTAAAAGACAGCGCGAGTGTATATTTTTTTTTATAATAAATAAGTAAAAGAATTGTTTCCCGATTTAATTCAAAAAGATTGAAATAAAATTTCCTTTAATTCATTTCATAGAATAGTACGTCGTAGATTAATCGATGAACGTAATTCAT
>JBBPBO010000003.1:55771940-55805029 GCA_037974295.1 Cicer cuneatum
TATTTTTTTTTATAATAAATAAGTAAAAGAATTGTTTCCCGATTTAATTCAAAAAGATTGAAATAAAATTTCCTTTAATTCATTTCATAGAATAGTACGTCGTAGATTAATCGATGAACGTAATTCATTTTAATATCACTAAGTACTTAATTCTGGAAATTAATAATAAACACTAATATATTTCAAAAGATAATAGTGTCATGATCTTAATAGGAAATGTCAGAGTGCGGAAAAATATTAGCGGAAAAGTTATACAATAGTTCCCAAAATAACCAATTACATTTTCCAGTTCAAAATCCTATACATCAACTCTAACTGATCATGCACTAAACTACAGTAGCACGGTCTCCGCCGCATCATCTACAAGTCTCGTCTTCAGCCAGCTGTCCGTCCCTCTGCGATGTCCACAAAGACTCCGTATACGTATATCAAGGAAAACTAACGACGTCTCCGTCATTAGTGTAACTATTGGTGGGACGGGTTTGGGGTTCATCTAAGGGCAAAATCCAATTTCCACAATAATAGTAAAGGGTCACCGCCCGAAATTAACACATAACACATAGCATATATCTCACAGTAACAAATATAACCATGGCATATCATAAAATCAATGATGATAAATAAAGATGCTCATTTTGAAATTTCATGACATGTATTTTCAAAACAGCAACCAATTAATATGGAAAATAAGTTTTAAGTACAGCCAACACATCAGCATTCACAATCATTCATCAGAATTTCAGGATTTATAACATACTTACACACATCAGTTTCCAATCATCATCATATAACCAAATCGTGACCCACCGGTCAATCACCTCGATGCAATATGTATATGCTCATGTATACAACTTCTTGGAATTACCAAGGTGCAGTCGCTCAACAGACCAACAGTCGTGCAATCGCTCGCAGACCAGCACGTTTTACACATACTAAGGTACAGTCGCTCACAGACCAGTACCAGTGCAGCCGCTCACAGACCTGCACAATTTCACGAATGGAAGGGACCGTCTAATACACGCGGAACCATCCCGTAGCCCAGATAGAATAGACCATCTAATACACGCGGAACTACTCTAAACCCAGATAGAACAGACCGTCTAATAAACGCGGAACTATTCTATAACCATAATGGTCACTAAAATTACATGTATTAGCCTCTCACAGGCCAAATACACAGAAGTTAAATCCTCGCACGGATAGAGTGGACCGTCTAATACACGCGGAACCACTCCGTAGCCCGAGTAGAATAGACCGTCTAATACACGCGGAACTACTCTGACCCCGGATAGAACAGACCGTCTAATACACGCAGAACTATTCTATAACCCATGGTTACTACTTAACTTCGCGGCCCATCACGGTCACCGCATCAACTTTGTGGCCCATCGCGGTCACCACCTGACTATGCAATGCATGAATATGCAGTGTTTTCTCTTCACTGAAAACAGTATGCAAAATCAGAAAAATTCATGTTTTTCCATCATTTTCCCAAAACCTCTCAACACAGTTAATTTCATCATCAACACATCAATGATTAAACATTCAAGCAATCATTATCACTTTACATTATCTCAAAATTCCATTCTTAATTATCATAAGTCTTTCCTATGTTTCCCAAACTCTTAAAATTCATAAAACAGTGTTTAAAATTGAGATTTCTGGAAAATACGAAGTGTATTCGAATACAATTTCTCTGTATTCGAATACAGTAGCCAAAAACAGTGCAGAATTACACTCTGTATTCGAATACAACCCTCTTGTATTCGAATACAGAGGATGTCCCAATGTAAAAATCAGTATTTTTCCACTACATCAGTAAAGTCTCAGAAACTTCATCACCCCAAACTACCACAAAAGTTCCATTTTAATTCATCATAAACCTTCCCAATACTCCCCAACAATTAGGGTTCACAAACAATGTTGAAAAACTAGGAATTTCTGAAAACCCGAATCTGTATTCGAATACAGCTCCCTTGTATTCGAATACAGAAGCATGAAACTGCAAATTCATCATTCTGTATTCGAATACAGCATGCCTGTAGTCGAATACAGAAGACAAAACATTGTAAAGTCAACATTTTCTCCCAGGTCATTAAAGGTTTCCAAAACATCATCATCTCCTCTTCAATATTATTCAAATACTTCATTTTAAATCGTTTCAAACCTTCCCCAACACTTTAAAGTGCACATGGCAGAGTTTAAAACTTGATTTTCTGGAAAACACGAATCAGTATTCGAATACAACTTCCTTGTATTCAAATACATAAGCTAAAAACTAAGTTTCTGGAAAAACCTAAATCTGTATTCGAATACATATCCCTTGTATTCGAATACAGAAGCTGAAAATAGTGAAAATCTGCACTCTGTATTCGAATACAGCATGCCTTTTCAAGAATAGATTCAGCACTTTTCCAGAAAACACTTTCATCATTTAAAATCCTTTTTCTTTTGAAAACATCAACATCACTCGAATCACTCTAAACAGAAACAGAAGTAGAATCATCAACACCAGAACATCCAGAAACAGAAACAGAATAGTCACCACAAGAATCATCAAAAGCAGAAATAGAATGATCAACACCAGAATCATCAGAAGTAGAAACAGAATGATCAACATCAGAAACATCCAGAAACAGAAAATAGAATAGTCACCACCAGAATCATCAGAAACAGAAATAGAATGATCAACCCCAGAATCATCCAGAAACAGAAACAAAATGATCAACATCAGAATCATCCAGAACCAGTACATGAACCTCCAAAACAACATGCATGGTATTCTCCAGTATGCTTACACAACCAACACAACATGCAAAGCATATTCCGCTTTCTCACACAAACAGAACAACAATGTTGTATCTCACAGATCATCAAACATCACATAATGAAATTTTCAGGTTTTAAAACAACATGCACACAGTTTTCTCAACATGCATTTTGATCAACTTCAAAATAACATGCAAGACATTTTTCAACTTTTCCACACAACCAAAACAGACATGTTGTATAAGCAAAATAACAACATCACAGATTATTTAAAATCTCAACAGAATGCATTTTCTTTCATCTTAAAAATGTCATGCAAAACAGTTTCTTTTTCAAAACAGAAACTCAAATATAACCACACCTCAAACATACATTTACAGTCCTAGAATGCAACTAGAAATTGGAAGGTGCCCTTACCCTTGTTGCGTTTTCTGCTTCTGCTCACGTTTCTGCTTTCGTTCCCGTTTACGCGTCACAAACCGGTGAAACTGCCGCTTGCGTTTGCTGCTACGAAACTGGGTTCTCTAGCTCCGTAAAGATGTGGGGAACAACTTTTGTACTGGGGGTTTTCTAGTTTGGTTCCTAGGTTTCCAATTAATGGCACTTTTGAGGAACTCCCTCTTTTCTTTTTGAAATCGTGAACTGGAGGCAGAACAGAATGGAAGGGAAAGGATACTGTTACATGCAGTATGGGCAGTGAGGAAGGAGGAATGGTGTTTTGATTTCACCATCCTTCTCACTCCTATTTATAGGCTTGTGTGGGTGCCACCTCACCCGACACTTGTCTGATCCTCAGCACTTAACCCGTCTTGTAGCAATTAGCCGCTAATCCCTTAATTAACTGTCTGTAATTTAATTACTTGTAATTAAATTAATTTAGTCTTCATCCAATAATTTTAATTCATCTTCCAAAATAAATATTTATATATATATATATATATTCACTCAAAACATACATATATTAAATATTTTACAAATATCTCCAAAATACACTTAAAATTAATTCCATAATTTTAATTAAAAATTAAGGGTCTTACATATTCTCTTGATTTTCTCTGTGGTCTAATCCCCCATCTCAGGTCCAACAATCATACTTTCTCCGTCCTTACAAAGCCTCATAGGGTGCCATTCCAATACTTGCGTGAAAGCTGTTGTTGTAAGTAAACTCAATCAATGGCAACACCTCATCCTAGTTTCCTCTGTCATCCAACACACATGCTCTTAATGGATCTTCCAAGGACTGGTTGAATCTCTCAGTCTGTTCGTCTGTTTGCGGATGATAAGCGGAACTCAATTTCAGTTTCGTTCCCAACGCTTCATGCATCGCTCCCCAAAAATGAGATGTGAATTTTGGATCACGGTCCGATACAATACTCGATGGAACTCCGTGTAATCTCACAATCTCAGCAATGTAGATTTTTGTCAGCTTATCTACCTTATAAGTGGTCCTTACTGGTAATAAATATGCGGATTTTGTCAATCGATCCACTATTAACCAAATTGAATCATTCTTTTTCCTTGTCTTGGGCAGTCCTGTTATAAAATCCATGGAAATGCTGTCGCACTTCCATTCCGGTATATCCAAGGGCTGCATCATTCCACACTTCAAAATTCCTGGTGCAAACTTTACGTCCAGATGTAGGTCTCTAAATGCTTTCCACAACTCTTGTTGTCGGGCCATTATCATTGAAGATACTGACACACTTTTCCGACTCAATGCATCAGCCACCACATTGGCTTTTCCAGGGTGGTACTGCAATGAAAAGTCAAAATCCTTTAGAGTCTCCATCCATCTCCTCTGACACATGTTCAATTCCTTTTGATCGAACAGATACTTCAAGCTTTTATGGTCGCTGAATACCGTGAACGTGCATCCATATAAGTAATGTCTCCAGACCTTTAATGCAAATACTATTGCAGCAAGCTCTAAATCATGAGTAGGATAGTTCCGTTCGTGAGTTTTCAACTGTCTTGAGGCGTAGGCTACAACTTTCTTGTGTTGCATCAAAACACATCCCAAACCTTGGTGAGATGCATCACAGTATACTTGATATGGTTCCTTTGGCTGTGGCAAAACCAATACTAGTGAGGTTGTCAACTTTTCCTTAAGCAACTGAAAACTTTCCTCGCACTTCTCCGTCCATGCAAACGGCTGATTCTTTCTGGTGAGTTGTGTCAAAGGAGCTATGTAAGACCCTTAATTTTTAAAATTAAAATTATGGAATTAATATTAAGTGTATTTTGGGGATATTTGTAAATATTTAATATATGTATGTTTTGAGTAAATATATATATATATATATATATATATATAAATATTTATTTTGGAAGATGAATTAAGATTATTGGATGAAGAATAAATTAATTTAATTATGAGTAACTAAATTAACGGACAGTTAATTAAGGGATTATTGGCTAATTGCGACGAGATTGGTTAAGTGTTGAGGATCAGACAAGTGTCGGGTGAGGTGGTACCCACACAAGCCTATAAATAGGAGTGAGAAGGATGGGTGAAATCAAAACACCATTCCTCCTCCCTCACTGCCCATACTGCATGTAATAGTATCCATTCCCTCCCATTCTGTTTTTCCATTTCTAGCACGTTAAGAAAAAGAAAGAAAAGAGGGAGTTCCTCAAAAGTGTCATTACTTGGAAATCCAAGCACCGAACCAGAAAACCCCCAGTACAAAAGTTGTCCCCCTCATCATTTTGGAGCTAGAGAACCCAGTTTCGTAGCAACAAACGCAGGCGGGAGTTTCGTCGATTTTTTGCGCGTAAACTGGAACGAAAACATAAACGTGAGAAGTAGCAGAAACGCAACAAGGGTAAGGGAACCTTCCACTTTCTAGTTGCATTTTAGGACTGTAAATGTATGTTTGAGGTGTGATCATAATTCTGTTTTGAAAAAGAAATTGTTTTACATGACATTTTGAAAGATGAAAGAAAATGCATTCTGTTGAGGTTTTAAAAATCTGCGATATGCTGTTTTGGGTGGTTATTCCAATGTTGTTCTGTTTATGTGGGAAGGTTAAAAAATTCATTACATGTTATTTTGAAGATGATTAAAAAGCATATTCATAAAACTGTTTTGAATATTGTTATAAAATGCGAAAATGCATTCTGTTGGTGTCTTACTGCTATGTGATGGTTGCTGTTTGGCTGAATGTATGAATGTTGTTCTGCTTGTGAGAGAAAGCTGAAAATGCTTTGCATGTTGTGATTGGTTGTGTAAGAATGCTGGAAATACTCTACATGGTGCTTTGAGAATGCTCAAAATATAAACGTTTGGAAATGCATGTTCTGTTTTGAGTTTGATATTCTGTTTGGGGGATTTAAGCAAAATTGTGATGTTGCTTTTGGTGTTGATGATTCTGTTTCTGTTCTGTTGATGAAAATCTGGTGTTGCTGATGTTTTCAAAAGAAAAGGGATTTTAAATGATGAAAGTGTTTTTCTGGAAAAGTGCTGAAATCTGTTTTGATGTTTTGTTGATTTTTTCCAAAAGAAACAGTTTGAAATGTGTTGAAGTCTCAGGAAAATTTCACTAATTTCGAAGGTGTATTCGAATACAACATGAGTGTATTCGAATACAACCTGCCAAGCTTCTGTTTTACTCAAGTTTTCAAACTTGTATTCAAATACAGGCCCCTGTATTGGAATACAAAGGAAGGATTTTGCTTTTGACTTAGCATCTGTATTCGACTATAGGCATCATGTTTTTCATGAGTTTCAAAAATCCAGATTCATGTTTTTCAAAAATCCAGAGTTTTAAACATTGTTTTATAAACCATAAGTGTTGGGGATCATTTGGGAAGGTTTGTGATGAATTAAAATGGAATTTTTGTGACAGTTTGAAGTGAGGGTGATGATGTTTTTGAGACTCTACTGATATAGTGAAAGATACTGATTTTTACACTGTGACAGCCTTTGTATTCGAATACAGAGTGTAATTCTGCACTATCTTTGGCTTCTGTATTCAAATATAGAGAAGCTGTATTCGAATACAGATTCGTATTTTCCAGAAAACTCAGTTTTAAACAATGTTTTATGAATTTTAAGATTTTGGGAAACATTGGAAAGACTTAAGATAATTAAGTATGGAATTTGTGAGATAATGTAAAGTGTTAATGATTACTTGACTGCTTAATCATGGCTGTGATGATGATGATATTGATTGTGTTGAGATGTTTTGAAAAATGATGGAAAGGTTGAATTTTCCTGATAATGCATACTGGTTCAGTGGAGAGAAAACACTGCATATTCATACATTGCATAGTCAAGTGCTACCCGCGATGGGCCACAGAGTAATGCGTAAACATGCTGATCTGTTGAGCGATTGCACGAGTGCTGGTCTGTTGAGCGACTGCACTGGTACTGATCTGTTGAGCGATTGTACCTTGAAATGCGCAAAAACGTGCTGATCTGTTGAGCGATTGCACGAGTGCTGGTCCGTTGAGCGACTACATTGGTACTGATCTGTTGAGCGATTGTACCTGAGTATATGTCAAACCTGCTGGTTTGTTGAGCGACTGCACGAGTGCTGGTGTGTTGAGCGACTGCACGAGTGCTGGTCTGTTGAGCGACTGCACTTGTGCTGATCTGTTGAGCGATTGCACCCTGGTCTTGAGGGCGTTAAAGTCAACATATTGTGCTGGTCTGTTGAGCGACTGCACCTTGGTTATTCCAAGAAATTGTATACATGAGCATATACATATTGCATCGGGGGATTGACCAGTGGGTCACAATTTGGTTATATGATGATGGTTGGATATTGTTGTGTGTGAGTACTTTATGAAATCTGATTTTCTGATAAATGATTGTGATTGCTGAAGTGTTGGCTGTACTTACTACATATTTTTCATAATAATAGGTTGCTGTTTTGAAAAGGTATATATGTCATAAAATTTCAAATGAGCATCCTAGATTTTCATCATTGTCATATGTTATACCATGGGATATATTTGTTACTGTGAGATATATGTTATGTGCTTATTTGTTAATTTCGGCTGGTGACCCTTTACTATTATATGTGGAATTTGGGCTTTGCCCTCAGATGCCCCCCAAACCCATGCCACCCGTGGGTCCCGAGACGCAAAAACATCGTTCGACTTTACTGATTGTTCCGTGCCTACTGCTTGGGTATACGACCCCATCTCAAGCAGGGCTACATACACGGGGAGAGTGAAGAGGACCTGTAGGACCAATGGAGTGGTGTACTACGTGGAGCACAGCTACGGGAGGATTGACTTTCCGGTGCCTTCTTGTTTGATATTGGAGGCGCACGAAATTTTTGATGATGCGGAGGAGCCAGCTAGAGGGGTTGAGACGGAGGCCACCGTAGGAGTGGTGACTCCTAACCCGGTGATTGGTAGGGATGTACGTGATTCTGAGGCGGAAGAGAAGAACGAAGTGTCGAAGCCAGTAGTAGCTGATATTCCGGGTCCGTCTAGGATATCCGATGATTGTTATGAGATTCCGGCACCGCCGAAGCGACCGAGACTGTGCATTGATCTGACTTCGAAGAAGACTGATCCCTCTCTGTATGATGATGATGAGGAGGTTACATCGAGGCGAGCGGCGGAGTCGGATGAGACTTGTTTGGGATGCGAAGGAAATTCGTCCTACTGTAGCTTTAGTGCATGATCAGTTAGACTTGATGTATAGGATTTGAGCTGGAAATGTAATTTGTTTATTTTGGAAATTATTGTACTACTTTTCCGCTAAACTATGCACTCTGATATTTTCTTTTGGGGTGATTATGACATTGTTATCTTTTGAAAATATATTAATGTTTAGTGTTAAATTTCCAGAATTAAGTACTTAGTGATATTACGATGAAGTTATTTAATTACGTTCATCGATTAAATTACGACGTACTTTTTATGAAATGAATTAGTGAAAATTTTATTTTAATTCTTTTTGAATTAAATCTGGAAAATCATTTTAATTATTGATAAAAAAAAATACACCCGCTCTGTGTTTTAAACTCGGGGTGTAACAATTGTGGTATCAGAGCATTTGGTTAAAGTTTTGGGTTAAAGCTCTGATTTAAAGTATTGTTTTGAGTCTTTATCTGATCATGCATAGGAGCAAGTAGTTAAAGTGTCAAGTCTTGTGTAAGTTGTGGTGTGACTGAAGTGATGATGGTTTTGTAGGAAACAATGCTTCCACGAAGAGACGACACCACAAGAGCCAATGTCAGCCGGGAAGATAGGATGGCTGAGGCGATGAATAACATGGCTGCGTCTGTTGCTGCACAGATGGCTGCAAAGACTCAACAAGATCTGGAGAAGAGAGAAAGAGAGATTCGCGCTGCTGAATCTAGAGGACTAGAGGATTTTCGTCGTCATAATCCTCTCAAGTTCAAGGGTGATGAGGATCCAGAAAGAGCGGACCAGTGGATTCAAGAGATGGAGAAAATCTTCGAGATGATTAATTACCGAGCAGCGGTGAAAGTAAACTATGCCACATATCTGCTGATAGGGGATGCAGAGTGTTGGTGGAGAAGCACAAGACTACTGATGGGGTCAGCTCAAGAGGAGGTGAACTGGGACTCGTTCAAAAAGAAGTTTTTGGACAAATACTTCCCGATGAGCATTAGGACCAAGTTGGGTGACGATTTTCTGAAATTGCACCAGGGAAACATGACAGTGGGGGAATATGCAGCTAAGTTTGAATCCCTGTCAAGACATTTCAGATTCTTCCGGGAAGAAGTTGATGAACAGTTTATGTGTCATCGCTTTCAAAATGGACTGAAGTATGAGATTCAAGACTCGGTCTTACCTTTGGGAATTCAACGTTTCCAAGTGTTAGTGGAGAAGTGTAGAGAGGTTGAAGAGATGAAGAACAGGAGGGCCAACAGAGGAGGGAACTTTTATTCTGGAGGGCCTAGTCGGATGCACTATCATAACAATAGAGGAAAGCAAGTGGCTAAGCCGTATAACCGGCCACAAAACAACAAGAGAGGCCCGAATCGGCCGGGAAATCAAAATTTTGGACGGCAATTGGGACAAGGAGTTCGGTGTTATCGATGTGGGAAAGAAGGGCATATTGCTACTGCTTGAACCACAAGGGATCTTGTGTGTTTCAATTGCCAGAAACCAGGACACGTGGCGAGGGATTGCCGGGTTCCGAAGGTGGAACCAACAGTGAACGCAACTAGGGCTACCCGTCCTATTGCTAGAGGACGCATCTATCACATGGGTGCTGAAGCTGGGAATCAAGCTCGAAATTTAATCCAGCAAGATTGTGAGATTGCAAGTAACACGCTAACTACACTTTTGGATTCGGGGGCAACCCATTCTTTCATTGCTATGGACTGTATGAATCGTTTGAAGTTATCTGTGTCTTCTTTACCTTTTGATTTGGTTGTTGCCACACCTGCTAAGACTTTGACCATAAACTATGCATGTTTACACTATACGGCAACGATTCAGAATAGAGATTTCTTGGTTAATTTAATATGTCTACCCCTACAATCACTCGAGATCATTCTCAATATGGATTGGATGATGTATAATTACGTAGTCTTGGATTGCGCTCGAAAATTAGTTCTTTTCCCCGAACCTGGAGTCGTTCGGTATTTGGCTGCTAACAAACTCGTAGTATCCCTGAGAGAAGAAACTCAGGAATTTTTATCATTGGCTAACGTGGAGACCAAGATGGATGTGAACATAGAAGATGTGGTGTTAGTTAAAGAATATCCAGACGTATTTCCAACAGAAATTCCAAGATTACTCCCAGTAAGAGAGGTGGAGTTCTTCATTGATTTACACCCAGGAACTGGACCTATTTCAATTGCGCCGTACCTGATGTCGCCATTGGAATTAAGCGAGCTTAAGGGTCAAATTGAAGGCTTATTGGAGAAAGGATTCATCAGACCAAGTGTGTCGCCATGGGGAGCTCCGGTGTTGTTGGTTAAGAAGAAGGATGGAAGTTCACGCTTATGTGTGGATTATCGGCAACTTAACAAGGTAACTATCAAGAATCGTTATCCTTTACCACGCATCGATGATTTGATGGATCAATTGAGGGGAGCAGCGGTGTTTTCAAAGATTGATTTGAAATCAGGATACCATCAGATTCGAGTAAGAAAAGGAGATATTCAAAAGATTGCTTTTAGGACTCGTTATTTACACTATGAATATCTAGTTATGCCGTTTGGAGTTACGAATGCACCAACGATTTTCATGGATTATATGAATAGGATCTTCAGCCCATTTCTGGATAAATTTGTGGTGGTGTTCATCGATGATATTTTGATTTATTCAAAGGATGAAGAAGAACATGAAGAGCACCTACGCCAAGTTCTTGAAGTCTTACGCGAGAAGCAATTGTATGCCAATTTGGCGAAGTGCGAGTTTTGGCTAGATAAAGTGAACTTCTTGGGACATGTGATAACAAAAGAAGGAATCACTGTCAATCCGGCGAAGATTGAGACAATTCTTGCCTGGAAACAGCCCCAGACTATCACAAATATACGTAGTTTTGTCTGACTATCAGGATACTACAGGAGGTTTATTGAAGGATTTGCTAAGATTGTAGCTCCTTTGACACAACTTACCAGAAAGAATCAGCCGTTTGCATGGACGGAGAAGTGTGAGGAAAGTTTTTAGTTGCTTAAGGAAAAGTTGACAACGTCACTAGTGTTGGTCTTCCCACAACCAGAGGAACCATATGAAGTCTACTGTGATGCATCTCACCAAGGTTTGGGATGTGTTTTGATGCAACACAAGAAAGCTGTAGCCTACGCCTCAAGGCAGTTGAAAACTCATGAACGAAACTATCCTACTCATGATTTAGAGCTTGCTGCAGTAGTGTTTGCATTAAATGTCTGGAGGCACTACTTATATGGATGCACGTTCACTGTGTTTAGTGACCATAAAAGCTTGAAATATCTGTTCGATCAGAAAGAATTGAACATGCGGCAGAGAAGATGGATGGAGACCCTCAAGGATTTTGACTTTTCACTGCAGCACCACCTTGGAAAGGCCAATGTGGTGGCTGATGCATTGAGTCAGAAAAGTGTGTCAGTATCTTCAATGATAATGGCCAGACAACAGGAGTTGTGGGAAGCATTTAGAGATCTACGTTTAGACGTAAATTTTGCACCAGGAATTTTAAAGTGTGGAATGATAACAATTTCGAGTGGTTTACTTGAGGAGATTGCAAACTTGCAAGATGACACGTTGATCCAAGAAAAGAGGAATCTGATAGCGCAAGGACACACAATTGAGTTCAGGGTCGGACCAGATAATATTCTGAGGTGTAATGGAAGAGTTTGTGTACCAGAAGTTGCAGATATGCGAAGAGTGATTTTTGAAGAGGCTCATAAGAGTAAGTTGAGTATTCATCCTGGAGCGACCAAGATGTACCAGGACTTAAGGCAAAATTACTGGTGGCCAGGAATGAAGAGGGATGTAGCGGAATACGTATCAGCATGTTTGACTTGTCAGAAAGCGAAAGTGGAACATCAACGACCTGCTGGAATGTTGCAACCTCTGGATATACCAGAATGGAAGTGGGACAGCATTTCCATGGATTTTATAACAGGACTGCCCAAGACAAGGAAAAAGAATGATTCAATTTGGGTAATAGTGGATCGATTGACAAAGTCTGCACATTTCTTACCAGTAAGGACCACCTATAAAGTAGATAAGCTGACGGAAATCTACATCGCTGAGATTGTGAGGTTACACGGCATTCCATCGAGTATAGTATCGGACCGTGACCCAAAGTTCACATCTCATTTTTGGGGAGCACTACATGAAGCTTTAGGAACGAAACTGAAATTGAGCTCCGCTTACCATCCACAAACATATGGACAGACTGAGAGAACAAATCAGTCATTGGAAGATCTATTGAGAGCATGTGTGTTGGATGATAGAGGAAACTGGGATGAGGTGTTGCCATTGATTGAGTTTACTTACAACAATAGTTTTCACGCAAGCATTGGAATGGCACCCTATGAGGCTTTGTATGGACGCAAATGTCAGATGCCTTTATGCTGGTATAAGGACGGAGAAAGTATGATTGTTGAACCTGAGATGGTGGAACAGACCACAGAGAAAATCAGGAGGATACAAGAGAAAATGAAGATTTCGCAAGATCGTCAGAAGAGTTATGCGGACAAGCGTCGCAGACCTTTGGAATTCGAGCAGGGTGATCATGTATTTCTAAGGGTTACGCCTACAACGGGTGTTGGCAGAGCTATTAAGTCAAGAAAGTTGACTCCGAAATTTATTGGACCATACCAGATTACTGCACGAATTGGACCATTGGCTTATCGGATTGCTTTACCTCCTATACTGTCCAATTTTCACGACGTATTTCACGTGTCGCAGTTAAGGAAATACATTGCAGACCCGTCGCATGTGATCGAACCAGATACAATTCAGTTGAAGGATAACCTGTCATTTGAAGTATTCCCTGTAAGGATTGAAGACAGGAAGATTAAACAGTTGAGGAACAAGGAAGTCCCACTAGTCAAAGTGATTTGGAATTCGACTACTGGAGACGCGACTTGGGAACTGGAGAGTAAGATGAGGGAACAATATCCTCAGTTGTTTATTAACATGTAGTTTCGAGGACGAAACTAATTTAAGGGGGGTAGTAATGTAAGACCCTTAATTTTTAAAATTAAAATTATGGAATTAATATTAAGTGTATTTTGGGGATATTTGTAAATACTTAATATATGTATGTTTTGAGTAAATATATATATATATAAATATTTATTTTGGAAGATGAATTAAGATTATTGGATGAAGAATAAATTGATTTAATTACGAGTAATTAAATTAACGGACAGTTAATTAAGGGATTATCGGCTAATTGCGACGAGATTGGTTAAGTGCTAAGGATCAGACAAGTGTCGGGTGAGGTGGCACCCACACAAGCCTATAAATAGGAGTGAGAAGGATGGGTGAAATTAGAACACCATTCCTCCTCCCTCAGTGCCCATACTGCATGTAACAGTATCCCTTCCCTCCCATTCTGTTTTTCCATTTCCAGCACGTTAAGAAAAAGAAAGAAAAGAGGGAGTTCCTCAAAAGTGTCATTACTTGGAAATCCAAGCACCAAACCAGGAAACCCCTAGTACAAAAGTTGTCCCCCTCATCATTCCGGAGCTAGAGAACCCAATTTCGTACCAGCAAACGCAGGCAGGAGTTTCGTCGATTTTTGTCGCGTAAACTGGAACGAAAACAGAAACGTGAGAAGTTGCAGAAACGCAACAAGGGTAAGGGCACCTTCCACTTTCTAGTTACATTTTAGGATTGTAAATGTATGTTTGAGGTGTGATCATAATTAAGTTTCTGTTTTGAAAAAGAAACTGTTTTACATGACATTTTGAAAGATGAAAGAAAATGCATTTTGTTGAGGTTTTAAAAATCTGCGATATGCTGTTTTGGGTGGTTATTCCAATGCTGTTCTGTTTATGTGGGAAGGTTGAAAAATGCATTACATGTTATTTTGAAGATGATTAAAAAACATATTCATAAAACTGTTTTGAATATTGTTATAAAATGCGAAAATGCATTCTGTTGGTGTCTTACTGCTATGTGATAGTTGTTGTTTGGCTGAATGTATGAATGTTGTTATGCTTGTGTGAGAAAGCTGAAAATGCTTTGCATGTTGTGATTGGTTTTGTAAGAATGCTGGAAATACTCTGCATGTTGCTTTGAGAATGCTCAAAATGTAAACGTTTGGAAATGCATGTTCTGTTTTGAGTTTGATATTCTGTTTGGGGGATTTAAGCAAAACTGTGATGTTGCTTTTGGTGTTGATGATTCTGTTTCTGTTCTGTTGATGAAAATCTGGTGTTGCTGATGTTTTCAAAAGAAAAGGGATTTTAAATGATGAAAGTGTTTTTCTGGAAAAGTGTTGAAATCTATTATGATGTTTTGTTGATTTTTTCCAAAAGAAACAGTTGTAAATGTGTTGAAGTCTCATGAAAATTTCACTGATTTCGAAGGTGTATTCGAATACAACATGAGTGTATTCGAATACAACATGAGTGTATTCGAATACAACCTGCCAAGCTTCTGTTTTACTCAAGTTTTCGAACTTGTATTCGAACACAGGCCTCTGTATTCGAATACAGAGGAAGGATTTTGGTTCTGACTTAGCATCTGTATTCGACTACGACTCTATCGTATTCGAATACATAAGTGAAATTTTAACATTGTATTCGCATCTGTATTCGATGACGACAGTCTCGTATTCGAATATAGGATACTGACTTTCACAATTTTTTTGAATCTGTATTCGAATACAAGGGAGCTGTATTCGAATACAGATTCGGGTTTTTCCAAAAATGCAGTTTTTAGCTTCTGTATTCGAATACAAGGAAGCTGTATTTGAATATAGATTCGTGTTTTCTAGAAAATCAAGTTTTAAGCACTATCATGTGAACTTTAAAGTGTTGGGGAAGGTTTGAAACAATTTAAAATGAAGTTTTTGAATAGTTTTGAAGAAGGGATGATGAGTTTGATAAAAACTTCAATGATGGTGGGAAAATGCTGAATATACACTGTCTTTGGCTTATGTATTCGACTACAGGCATGCTGTATTCGAATACAGAATGTTGAAATTACAGTTTCAGCTTCTGTATTCGAATACAAGGGGGTCGTATTCGAATACAGATTCGTGTTTTTCAAAAATCTAGAGTTTTAAACATTGTTTTATAAACCTTAAGTGTTGGGGATCATTTGGGAAGGTTTGTGATGATTTAAAATGGAATTTTGTGATAGTTTGAAGTGGTGGTGATGAAGTTTTTGAGACTTTACTGATATAGTGAAAAATACTGATTTTTACACTGTGACAGCCTTTGTATTCGAATACAAGAAGGTTGTATTCGAATACAGAGTGTAATTCGGCACTGTCTTTGGCTTATGTATTTGAATATAGAGAAGCTGTATTGAATACAGATTCGTATTTTCCAGAAAACTCAGTTTTAAACAATGTTTTAAGAATTTTAAGAGTTTGGGAAACATTGGAAAGACTTAAGATAATTAAGTATGGAATTTGTGAGATAATGTGAAGTGTTAATGATTACTTGACTGTTTAATCATGGCTGTGATGATGATGATATTGATTGTGTCGAGATGTTTTGAAAAATGATGGAAAGGTTGAATTTTCCTGATAATGCATACTAGTTCAGTGGAGAGAAAACACTGCATATTCATACATTGCATAGTCTAGTGGTACCCGCGATGGGCCACAGAGTAATGCGTAAACGTGCTGATCTGTTGAGCGATTGCACGAGTGCTGGTCTGTTGAGCGACTACACTGGTACTGATCTGTTGAGCGATTGTACCCTGAAATGCGCAAAAACGTGTTGATCTGTTGAGCGATTGCACAAGTGTTGGTCTTTGAGCGACTACACTGGTACTGATCTGTTGAGCGATTATACCTGAGTATATGTCAAACGTGCTGGTCTGGTGAGCGACTGCACGTGTGCTGGTCTGTTGAGTGACTACACTTGTGTTGATCTGTTGAGCGATTGCACCCTGGTCTTGAGGGCCGTTAAAGTCAACATATTGTGCTGGTCTGTTGAGCGACTGCACCTTGGTAATTCCAAGAAATTGTATACATGAGCATATACATATTGCATCGGGGGATTGACCGGTGTGTCACGATTTGGTTATATGATGATGGTTGGATATTGTTGTGTGTGAGTATTTTATGAAATCGGATTTTTTGATAAATGATTGTGATTGCTGAAGTGTTGGCTGTACTTACCACATATTTTTCATAATAATAGGTTGCTGTTTTGAAAAGGTATATATGTCATGAAATTTCAAATGAGCATCCTAGATTTTCATCATTGTCATATGTTATACTTGTTACTATGAGATATCTTTTATGTGCTTATTTGTTAATTTCGGTCGGTGACCCTTTACTATTATATGTGGAATTTGGGCTTTGCCCGCAGATGCCCCCCAAACCCGTGCCACCCGTGGGTCCCGAGACGACAAAAACGTCGCTCGACTTCATTGATCGTTTCGTGCCTACTGCTTGGGTATACGACCCCATCTCAAGCAGGGCTACATACACGGGGAGATTGAAGAGGACCCGTAGGACCAATGGAGTGGTGTACTACGTGGAGCACAGCTATGCGAGGATTTACTTTCTTGTGCCTTCTCATTTGATATTGGAGGCGCACAAAATTTTTGATGATGCGGAGTGTAACATCCTCTAAATTTATTATTTAAAATAATTAAGACTTATAAATATATATATTTCATTATTAATTTAGGTGTGATAATTATTTGTCTTGTTCGACTTATTGTAGTTGATAAAATTATTAGTAAGAATTATTTAATCAATGGAGAAGTTTTATATAATTATATATATATATATGTTTTTTTAGTACAAGAAGAATTTGAGCTAAGGGTTTGTGGCTAGGTGTGACCCAACCCGTAATAGAAATTTGGGCTTGGAGTTGGTGGCTTAGTTTTTGTATGATCAAGGTTAAGAAAAATAAATAAATAAATAAATAAATAAAAATTTTCTCCCTTCTTTTCTTTATTTGGGCCCAACACTATCTACCCAATAATCTCCACTTTAAATTTTCCCTAAAGTCCACAATATTTCGATATTAAGTAATAGTAAGCAGAAAAAAATACCGAAACCCTAGCCGTCATCTCCTTCACACCTCATCTCCTTCGTGCGGCAAACTTTTCGTGTGAACAACTTCGTGGGGGCTTAGAGTTTCGTACTAGGAAGAAAAGCGGCCAAGGTAAGGGCTTTTCCCCACACAAATTTGAGTTAGACCGTTAGTTGGATGACATAGAACTAATAATTGTAATTGCTTGCTTTTGAAAGAAATAAATGTAGACTAATAAAATAAAATAATGGAATATGAAATCCTTTACGTTGAGTTCGATATGGAATGTATGTCTTTTTAGGAAGTAAAATATGAATTTTTATATTATACATGATAGAGTTTTAATTTTTATGATGGATATGAAGCAAAATATGATTTTTCTTATGTTATATATATGATAAAGTTTTGATTTTGATGATGTATTATGAGATGGAGTTTAAAGTTTCTTGTTATATATAAAGTTTTAATCTTTATGGTGTAAATGAAGTCAAGTCCCGATTTTTATGCGTACGTGGTGAAAATTATTATTGAATGATTATTTGTCTATGAATATATGATTCTCATGATAAGGATGTGTGATATGTGATCTTTGTGATGTGAATAAGATGATGGTTTTAAAAAGGTGATTTTTTTGAATGTATATGACATGATTCTTAGTGGGCTGTGTGCGAGTATAATTGTGATAATATATGGTCATGTCATGGCATATGCATCTTCGTGGGAGTTGCCTTAGTGGCAGGTTTATTTTCCCCATTGGTATTTGTGATCTTTCTGTGTGGAAGTTGCCTTAGTGGCAGGTTTATATCCGGATCATATAGTTTTAGGAGCATGCATTATGCATATTTTTTATATACGATTTACTGTTTGCGCATTTTTTTCTTTTAAATTACAAGTTTTTACCTTTATATGTTTTGTGTTATTCTTCTATATGTTTAGCTTTGGTTTGATGTGGATGATGGAAAAAAATTGACCCTTACAACAACATTTTAGGTACTAATGAGTTCGAGGAGATTCAAGAGTAATTGATGAGTATTAACGTGCGGCGAACGTGGAGTAAAAATGGGGTTTTCAAGACAATTTTGTAATAATAAGTATTGCCGCAAAATTTCTATGTTTATTTATTTTTTTTAATTTTTGTCACTAAACTTTTAAATGCATTCGAATTCTATAAATATGGAAGTGGATTTTTGCTTCCGTTAGGAATAATTGATTTTTCCTTTATTTTAGCTTGAATAAACCTTTTTTTATAATATTAAATAAATGTGATTGTTACTAATTATTTAAAAGTATAAATGTAGATATTCTTCAAAAAAAAAAATTATCGTAAATTTTTCTAAAAGTATTTTTTTTTAGTAACGTTTTGGACCAAAAAATCTGGGGCGTTACACGAAGCAGCCAACTAGAGGGGTTGAGACGGAGGCCACCGTAGGAGTGGTGACTCCTAACCCGGTGATTGGTAGGGATGTACGTGATTCTGAGGCGGAAGAGAAGAACGAAGAGCCGAAGCCAGTAGCAGCTGATATTCCGGGTCCGTCTAGGATATCCGATGATTGTTATGAGATTCTGGCACCACCGAAGCGACCAAGACTGTGCATTGATCTGACTTCGGAGGAGACTGATCCCTCTCTGTATGATGGTGAGGAGGAGGTTACATCGAGGTGAGCGGCGGAGTCGAATGAGACTTGTTTGGGATGCGGAGGAAATACGTGCTACTGTAGCTTTAGTGCATGATCAATTAGACTTGATGTATAGGATTTGAGCTCGAAATGTAATTTGTTTATTTTGGAAATTATTGTACTACTTTTCCGCTAAATTATCACTAATCCATTTCATAAAATGATACTTCGCAATTTAATCGATGAGTGTAATAAAATAACTTCATCGTAATATCACTAAGTACTTAATTCTGGAAATTTAATAATAACCATTAAGACATTTTCAAAAGATAACAATGTCATCACATTCCAAATGAAAATATCAGAGTGCGGAATAATTTAGCGGAAAAGTAGTACAATAATTTCCAAAATAAAACAAATTACATTTTCCAGCTCAAATCCTATACATCAAATCTAACTGATCATGCACTAAAGCTACAGTAGCACGAATTTCCGCCGCATCCCAAACAAGTCTCATCCGACTCCGCCGCTCTCCTCGATGTAACCTCCTCCTCCTCATCATACAGAGAAGGATCAGTCTCCTCTAAAGTCATATCAATGCACAGTCTCGGTCGCTTCGGCGGTGCCGGAATCTCATAAAAATCATCGGATATCTTAGACGAACCCGGAATATCAGCTGCTACTGGCTTCGGCTCTTCGTCCTTCTCATCTGCCTCAGAATCACGTACATCTCCTCCAATCACCGGGTTAGGAGTCACCACTCCTACGGTGGCCTCCGTCTCAACCCCTCTAGCTGGCTCCTCCGCATCGTAAAAAATCCCGTGCGCCTCCAATACCATATGAGAAGGCACATGGAAGTCAATCCTCACATAGCTGTGCTCCACTTAGTGCACCAATCCATTGGTCCTACAGGTCCTCTTCAATCTCCCCGTGTATGTAGCCCTGCTTGAGATGGGGTCGTATACCCAAGCAGTAGGCATGGAACGATCAATGAAGTCGAGCGACGTTTCCGTCATCTCGGGACCCACGGGTGGCATGGGTTTGGGGGGCATCTGAGGGAAAAGCCCAAATTCCACATATAATTGTAAAGGGTCACCGACCGAAATTAACAAATATACACATAGCATTTATATCACGGAACAGATACACCCATGTATAACATATGACAATGATGAAAATTTAGGATGCTCATTTGAAATTTCATGACATATATACCTTTTCAAAACAGCAACCTATTATTATGAAAAATATGTGGTAAGTACAGCCAACACTTCAGCAATCACAATCATTTATCAGAGATTCAGATTTCATAAAGTACTCACACACATCAATTTCTAACCATCATCATATAACCAAATCGTGACCCACCGGTCAATCCCCCAATGCAATATGTATATGCTCATGTATACAATTACTTGGAATTACCAAGGTGCAGTCGCTAAACAAACCAGCACAATTTGAATATGTTTGACTTTAACGGCCCTCAATCACTCAACAGATCAGCACCAGTGCAGTCGCTCAACAGACCAGCACTCGTGCAGTCGCTCAACAGACCAGCACTCGTGCAGTCGCTCAACAGGCCAACACGTTTGACATATACTCAGGTACAATCGCTCAATAGACCAGTACCAGTGCAGTCGCTCAACAGACCAGCACTCGTGCAATCGCTCAACAGATCAGCACGTTTACGCATTACTCTGTGGCCCATCGCAGGTACCACTTGACTATGCAATGCATGAATATGCAGTGTTTTCTCTTCACTGAAACAATATGCTTTATCAGGAAAATACAACATTTCCATCATTTTTCAAAACATCTCAACACAATCAATATCATCATCACAATCATGATTAAACAGTCAAGTAATCATTAACACTTCACAATTATCTCACAAATTCCATACTTATTTATCTCAAGTCTTTCCAATGTTTCCCAAACTCTTAAAATTCATAAAACAGTATTAAAAATTGAGTTTTCTGGAAAATACGAATCTGTATTCGAATACAGAAGCCAAAAATAGTGCAGAATTACACTATGTATTCGAATACAGCCTTATTGTATTCGAATACAGAGGCTGTCATAGTGTAAAAATCAGTATTTTTCACTATATCAGTAAAGTCTCAAAAACTTCATCACCACCACTTCAAACTATCACAAAATTCCATTTTAAATCATCACAAACCTTCCCAAATGATCCCCAACAATTAAGGTTTATAAAACAATGTTTAAAACTCTGGATTTTTGAAAAACACGAACCTGTATTCGAATACGACCCCCTTGTATTCGAATACAAAAGCTGAAACTGTAATTTCAACATTCTGTATTCGAATGCAGCATTCCTGTAGTCAAATACAGAAGCCAAAAACAGTGTATAATCAGCATTTTCCCACCATCATTGAAGTTTTTATTAAACTCATCATCTCTCCTTCCTCTGTATTCGAATACAGGGGCCTGTATTCGAATACAAGTTTGAAAACTTGAGTAAAACAGAAGCTTGGCAGGTTGTATTCGAATACACTCATGTTGTATTCAAATACACCTTCGAATTCAGTGAACTTTTCCTGAAAAACTACAACACATTTTCAATCTTTTTCCTTTGAAAACCAGTACAACCCCAAACAGTTTTATCACTCTTTGAACCACAAAACTCAGGCATTTTCATCAATGCAACTTTTCCAGAAAAACACTTTCATCATTTAAAATCCATTTTCTTTTGAAAACATCAGCAACACCAGATCATTCATTACAGTTTTACTCAAACCATTCAAACAAAATGTCAACCACAGCAAAATACATTTTTAACCATTCACATTCTGATCATTTCTCAAAACACATGCAAAGCATTTCCAGCTTTCTCACACAAACAGAACAACATGCAAAGCATTTCAGCTTTCTCACACAAACAGAATAACATGCAAAGCATTTCAGCTTTCTCAAACCATCAGAACGACATTAACACATTCAACCAAACAGCAAGCATCACATAGCAGTAAGATACCAACAGAATGCATTTTCGCATTTTATAACAATATTCAAAACAGTTTTATGAGTATGCTTTTCAATCATCTTCAAAATAACATGCAATGCATTTTTCAACTTTCCCACATAAACAAAACAGCACTGGAATAACCACCCAAAGCAGCATATAGCAGATTTTTAAAACCTCAACATAATGCATTTTCTTTCATTCTTTCAAAATGTCATGTAAAACAGTTTCTTTTTCAAAACAGAAACTCAAATATGATCACACCTCAAACATACATTTACAGTCCTAAAATGCAACTAGAAAGTGGAAGGTGCCCTTACCCTTGTTGCGTTTCTGCTACTTCTCACGTTTCTGCGTCAAAACTCGGCGAAACTCCCGCCTGCGTTTGCTACTACGAAACTAGGTTCTCTAGCTCTGGAATGCTGAGGGGAACAACTTTTGTACTGGGGGTTTTCTAGTTTGGTGCTTGGATTTCCAAGTAATGTTACTTTTGAGGAACTCCCTCTTTTCTATCTTTTGAACGGACTGAAGCAGAAAACAGAATGGGAGGGAAGGGATACTGTTACATGCAATATGGGCAGTGAGGGAGGAGGAATGGGTTTCTGATTTCACCCATCCTTCTCACTCCTATTTATAGGCTTGTGTGGGTGCCACCTCACCTGACACTTGTCTGATCCTCATCACTTAACTAATCTCGTCGCAATTAGCCGATAATCGCTTAATTAACTGTCCGTTAATTTAATTACTCGTAATTAAATTAATTTATTCTTAATCCAATAATCTTAATTTATCTTCCAAAATAAATATTTATATATATATATACTCAAAACATACATATATTAAATATTTTACAAATATCCCCAATATACACTTAATATTAATTCCATAATTTTAATTTAAAAATTAAGGGTCTTACAGTGACCGTGATGGGCCACAGAGTTAAGTAGCGGCCGTGATGGGCTACGAGGTGGTTCCATGTGATAAGTTGGTCCATCTTATCCTTACGAGGATTTAACTGATGTGTAAGGCCTGTGATAGGCTACACTCTAAGTAAACCATGCTAGTTCGTGAGAGACTGCACCCATAAAGTTAAGTAGTGACCGTGATGGGCTACGGGGTGGTTCCATGTGATAAGTTGGTTCATCTTATCCTTACGAGGATTTAACTGTTGTGTAAGGCCTGTGATAGACTACACTTTAAGTAAATCGTGCTAGTTTGTGAGCGATTGCACCACGATAATTAGTACTAAGGCATATGATAGGCGGTACCTTTATGATTTACACCCCTCGAGGAGGTTTTTTTTTTTTAGAATTCCGGAATCATGTGCACTGGCATATAAGCATTGCATTAGGGTGCTTGGCATGCGAGTCATGTTTATTTTGATTTGATATGTGAAAATGATATGTGCAAATACATTAAATTCTAAGTTTTCTAATAGTGATTGATTATACTTTGAGCTTGTAACTTGACCTGCATTCTTAGTCTTTTGTTTTCATTAAAAACATAGACCTTATACATTGCAATATGTGTGTATACTTATACGGTCACTGTTGTTTATCGTGTTGGAGCTGCTATGTATGTATTGGTTGTCGTTTGAAATGATTGTTAATTGTTAACTGTTAATTTTCGGTTGGTGACCCTTTACATTATTGTGGAAAATTAGGCTTTGCCCTTAGATGATACCCGAGTTCGTCCCACCGACGGTTACCCTGACGACGGAGACGTCGTTATACTTCCTTGATTGACATTCGCTGACTGCTTGGGTATACGATCTCATCTCAAGCAGGGCTACATATACGGGGAGGGTGATGAGAACAAGTAGGAATGCGGGGGCAGTGTCATATGTGGAATATACTCACGGGCGGATCGACTTTCCTGTACCTTCAGGATTAGTACTCGAGGCGAATGGAGTATATACAGATGCAGAGAGTCTTGTAGTTGGAGGTGAGACGGAGGCCACCATAGGTGTGGTGACTCCTACTATAGTAGTTGGGGACGCGGTGCTTGAACCAGGAACGAGTGAGAAAGGTAAGGGGCCGATGCCAGCGGGGGATGACATTCCTGGTCCGTCTAGGCTGGTAGGGGACCAGGGTTTTGTTGATGAACTTTCGGTGCCTTGGTTGGTGTCACTGTAGATTCAGTCTGAGCTTTCGTTACTGGTGAATGATCCCCTACCGACTGTCACCGAAGTAGAGAACTGTTTTGAGATTCTAACGCCGCTGAAGCCACCTATATCGTGGGTGGATCTGACTTCTGAGGAGACTGATCCTTCTATGGCTGATGAGGAGGAAGTCATTTCGAGGAGAGATACTGCGTCAGATGAGACTTGTGCAAAGTGTGGTGATCACCCTTGTTACTATAGTTGTTAGTGGATGATCAGATTAGTTTTTTTGTTGTATAGGGCCTTAGTGTCTTTTGTGGTTGTACTTATTTTGTTTTGGGATAAATGTACCTATGACGATCTTGACAGTTGACTTTTGTTGGTGGGTCCATGTTCCATTTTTTTGACGTGACCATGGTGGGAATAACATTCTTGGAGCAGTACTTGTATGTAGGTGTGTGCCGAGAATACCCCATGGGTATG
The DNA here is from genome assembly GCA_037974295.1 of Cicer cuneatum. Classification (NCBI taxonomy): domain Eukaryota; kingdom Viridiplantae; phylum Streptophyta; class Magnoliopsida; order Fabales; family Fabaceae; genus Cicer; species Cicer cuneatum. Next base: position 55,796,505 of record JBBPBO010000003.1, read on the forward strand.
ATGCAATGTCTGATAGGTCTCATAGCCCTGGTTTATTTCTCTTGTCGTTTTGTGTTACAACGTATTATTTTAGTAAGTGTTTTTTTTTAAATAAATAAATAAATGCACTCACGCTGTTAAAAATCGGAGTGTTACAGAGCATGTCCAGAAGGAGACTTGGTCTAGACCAGAAGGAAACATTGTCCATAAGGAAACTTGGTCCATACCAGAAGGAAACGTAAGTCAGACTTGGTCTAGACCAGAAGATAGCATGGTCTAGAATAGAAGACTTGGTTCAGATCATAAGATCAATGGTCCAGATCAGAAGATCACACAGTTCAGATCATGAGACAGAATGGTATAGATCAGATCACATTGTCCAGACTTGGTCTAGATCAGCAGATCATACAGTCCAGAATTTAAATCATGATGCAGATCAATGAAGACTTGATTAAAATTCGAAGAAGACTTGATTTAATTTTGATAGAAATTTGATCAAAGTATTAAGGAGATTTGATTCAAAAATCACTGAAGACTTGAAGGAAATTCAAATGAAATCTGAAGCTAAAAGATACGGTCTGAAATTAAGAGAAATAGGATTGGTCAACAGAATTTTCAAATGAAATCTGAAGCTAAAAGATACGTTTTGAAATTAAGAGAAACAGGATTGGCCAACAGAATTTTCAAAGGAAATCTGAGCAAGATTTATCTCGAATTTAAGCTTGGACAAAGCCCTAATTGCAACTATAAAAGGATGCTTCAGGCAGCGGCATTAGGCATAAAAAATACAAGAACTCGAGCTTCATATTCAATATAGTCCGAGAGTTTAAAAGAGAGAATCACTTGAGTGCAAAAGCAATATTTTCTAAGTGTTTTCGAGAGAGAAAAACAGTGCAGATCAGCTTTCCAGAAGCAACTTTGTAGAGTTCCAAACCCTTGTAATCAAACCCGTTAGAGGTGTAGATTCCTTCTTCAATCTGGGGTTTTTAGATTGGTAGGAGAAGACTTGACTTGTAGGGTCAAGGTGTTGTTCCTCAAAAGTCTGGGTTGTCAGGCTGTTTGAGAAGACTTGGCTTGTAGGGTCAAGGTGTTGTTATTCCTCAAAAGTCTGGGGTTGTTAGGCTATTTGAGAAGACTGGCTTGGAGGGTCAGGTGTTGTAATTCAAAGTGTTTTGAATTAGTGGATTAAAGCCTTCGGAGTGAAGGGACTGGATGTAGCCAAGTTAATGGTGAACCAGGATAAATTGTTGTGTTCTTATGCTGTTATTATCCGCTGCTTAATCTGATTATTTATTCAACAAGTAACTTAAATCAACATTAATCAAAAACAGCAAAACGAATTCGATTTTGGCAAACACAATTCAACCCCCTTCTCGTGTTTGCACCTTCAACTCAGTCCCATGAAATCCAGAAAATAGCTCATGAGATCATCTTTGAAAGGGAAAAAGTTTCAAATTAATGTTATTATTGACAAACTGCCCTTTGCTTGGAAAGATTTTAAAAATTCTTTCAGGCATAAAACAAAAGAATTATCTCTGGAAAATCGATAACCCGCCTCAGAATTGAAGAAGAATCTCGTAAGCAAGACCGAAAAGATGAAGTTGTTCTTGTTGCTAATAACAAGAAAAGAAATTTTTCAGAGCAATTCTGAAGCCAAATTACAAACAACATAAGAATCAGAATCGCATTATAAAGAACAACAACAAGAATAGGAACCCTCCCAAGGTCCCAATTATAAGACAAAACCACCTCTTAGAAATGCCCAATTTTCTCTACTTTAATTATGGGAAAGAAGGTCATATGACACGCAAGTGTAGGAACAAGCCAAGCCTTGCTCAATAGGCTAACTTGACAGAAGAGAAATTCATTGTTATGATATTTGAAGCCAACATTGTTGGTGGGTCAGGTGGATGGTCGATAGACACTGACGCCTCACACCATATCTGTTATGATCGTGGTATGTTTAAAACATACGCTACTGCTGAAGATAAGAAAGTGTTGTAAGGAGATTCCCACACCACTAATGTTGCTAGTATTGGAGATGTGGAATTAATTTTCACCTTCAAAAAGACCTTGATTCTGAAGAATGTCATGCACACTTCAGAAATAAGGAAGAATTTGGTTTCTGGTTTTCTTTTTAATAAGGCAGTTTATAGGGGCATATTTTTTACACCATTTCAAAAAATGGTTTTTTTAGAAAGGGTACGCCACTGACGACATGTTTAAATTGAATGTTGAAATCAATAAAATGTCTCATTTTGCTTACATGTTGTGTGATTTTAATATTTGGCATGCTAGACTCTGCTATGTGAACAAACGTGTGATTTCAAACTTAAGTAACTTAGGCCTAATTCCAAAGTTGTCTTTTTAAATAATTTTGAAAATGTGATTTTTGCAGTTAAACTAAAATAAAAGAGTTCACGTAAAGCAGTAGTTAGAGAATATGAGGCTTTAGATTTAATACAATCTAATATATGTGAACTTGATGAGGCGTTAACAAGAAATGGAAAACGTTATTTAATTACTTTTATTGATGATTGCTATACTATACTTTTGTATATCTAATGAAAAATAAAAGCGAAGCACTCGACATGTTTAAGATCTTTGTAACTGGAATTGAAAATCAATTTTGTAAAAAGATTAAGAGGTTTCGTAGTGATAGAGGAAAATAGTATCATTCTAGTTTATTCAACGAGTTTTATAAAATGCAAGGAATTATACATGAAACTACTGCACCATATTCACCTGAAATGAATGGTAAAGTTAAAAGAATGAATAGAACTCTTACTAAACTAGTTGTCACTATTATGCTTAACTCTGGTGTTGCATCTCATTGGTGGGAGACATTATTTTGACTATTTGCTATGTTTTGAATAGAGTTCCTAAATCTAGAAACAAAACATCTTCTTATGAGATAGTGAAGAAAAGACAACCGAACTTGTCTTATTTTCGAACTTGGGGGTGTCTGGCGTATGTCATAATCCTTAATCTCAAGCGAGTTAAACTCACAGTAGAGCCTGTGAATGTGTATTCATTGGATATGTAGTAAACAATAAATCATATATGTTTTATGACCTAAATGCGAAAGTTATCATAGAGTCAAATGATTTTGACTTCTATGAAAATAAATTCTCTTTCAATCTGAGAAATAATGGGGACAGCGATCAAAGTCATGTTCCCTTGACAAGAAGCAGTGAAAGCAGCAAACAAGGCGAAACAGAGACTCGAAAAAGTAAGAGAGTCAAAGTTGCTAAATATTATGGACCCAAATATACGACCTATTCTTTAGAAGAGGATCTTGCAAATCTTAAAGAAATTTTTTCATCATTAGATACAGATTTATGGCAAGAAGCAGTAAACGATGAAATGGATGAAGCTGCAAACATGAGAAAGGGGTTGAATTGTGTTTGCCAAAGTTGAAAACTTTTTGCTGATTTGATGAAAGTTGATATAAATTACTTGGAGAAGAAGCAATCAGATTCAATAGCAGCAGATAATAAAAGCATAAGTATTTGGACATATAGATTTATCCTGGTTCACCATTAACTTGGCTATATCTAGTCTCCTCATTCAGAAGACTTTAATCCACTAATTCAAACACTTTGAATTACATAGCACCTGACCCTTCAAGCTAGTCTTCCCAAACAGCTTGACAGCCCCAGACTTTTAAGGAACAACGACACATTGACCCTACAAGCCAAGTCTTCTCCTACCAATCTGATAACCCCAGATTGAAGAAGGAACTTACACCACTATCGGGTTGAATACAAAGGTTTGGAACTTGAGTAGTTGCTTCTGGAAAGCTGATTATAACAATGACTCTCACACTCTAAGAAAAGAACATTTAGAAAATATTTCTCTTTCGCACAAGTGTTTCTCTCTTTGAACTCTAAGATGAATTTGGATTTTAAGCTTGAGTTCTTCCGTTTTTCGATGATCTCTTCTTCAGCCTAGAGTCTCTATTTATAGTTGATATTTGGGCTTTTACTTGGTCCAAGTTTAATTTCGAATTATATTTTGTTCAGATTTCTTTCGTAAATTCTTCAACTTAATTATGTTCCATTTTAAATTTGAACCAAATCTTCTTCTGATTTAAATCAATTCTTCTTCAGATCTTCTTCAAATTTCAATCAAGTCTTCTTCGAATTTGAATCAAATCTTCTACGAATCTTGACCATGTCTTCTTTCATACTCTGATGTTTGCCTCAGATGGTATCCTCTAATGATGTCCTCTGATTCCTGCCTTTGAAGATATCCTCTGATTTTTGCCTCTGATGATATCCTCTGATAATATCCTTTGATTTTTGTCTCTAATGATATCCTCTGATTTTTGCCTCTGATGATATCCTCTGGTGAAATCCTCTTGAGGTATCCTCTGGTGACATCCTTTGGTGGCATCCTCTGGTGATATCCTCTGGTGGCATCCTCTGGTGACATCCTCTGGTGACATCCTCTGGTGACATCCTCTGGTGACATCCTCTGGTGGCATCCTCTGGTGGCATCCTCTGGTGACATCCTCTGGTGACATCCTCTGGTGACATCCTCTGGTGGCATCCTCTGGTGGCATCCTTTGGTGGCATCCTCTGGTGACATCCTCTGGTGGTATCCTCCTTCGAAGTCAAATATATTATTCTCATAAAGTACTTTTGTTAACATCAAAACTTTAAGTGTAAAACCAACTTGGTTCTAACAATGGATTCTCTAGATTCTAACTGGACCTGACACTTAGTAGACTTGCCTTTTGGTTGCAAATCAATAGATTGTAAATGGAATTTGAAAAAGAAACTAAAACCCGATAGAATTGTTGATAAATACAAGGCTCGCCTTCTAGCCAAAGATTTTAGACAAAGATAAAATATAGATTTTTTCGACACCTTTTCACCAGTTACTAGAATAACATCCATTAGGGTACTTATTTCACTAGCAGCTATTCATCATTTGGCAATACATCAAATAAATGTCAAAACAACTTTTTTAAATGGTGACCTGGAAGAAGAAATCTATATGGAACAACCTGAAGTTTTTGTAATTCATGGACAAAAAGACAAGGTCTGTAAGGTAGATAAATCTTTGTATGATCTTAAACAAGCTCCTAAGAAATGGCATGAAAATTTTGATAACTTGATTATATCGAATGAGTTTAAAGTGAATGAAAATGACATATGTATTTATTATAAATTTGAAAATTATATTTGCACTATCATATGTCTCTGTAGACGACTTACTCATATTTGGTTCAAACATTCATGTTGTAAAGATGGTGAAATCATTGTTGCGTAACAACTTTGATATGAAAGACCTCATAGAAGTTAGTGTAATCCTTGAAATCAAGATTAGTATGTCAAAAAAGGAAATTTCTTTGGATCAATCTTAATATGTTGAAAATATCCTAAAGAAATACAAATATTTTGACTGTAAACTTGCTTGCACACCATATGATCCAAGTGTGAAACTTTTCAAGAACACTAGTGAAGGTGTTAGACAAACTGAACATGCGAGCATCATTGCCAACCTCAGGTATGCCACTAATTCTAGACTCAACATTGCATACGTCGTGGGACTGTTGTTCAGGTTTACTAGTAGACCTAATATATGGAGCATTGACACGTTATCGAAAGTGTAACGCCCCGGATTTTTGGTCCAAAACGTTACTAAAAAAAAAACTTTTAGAAAAATTTACGATAATTTGTTTTTTGGTAAGAATATCTACATTTATGCTTTTAAATAATTAGTAACAATCACATTTATTTAATATTATTAAAAAAAGTTTATTCAAGCTAAAATAAAGGAAAAATCAATTATTCCTAACGGAAGCGAAACCTACTTCCGTATATTCTAGAATTCAAGTGCATTTAAAAGTTTAGTGACAAATTTTTTTTTAAAAATAAACATTGAAATGTTGCGGCAATACTTATTATTACAAAACTGTCTTGAACACCCCATTTTTACCCCATGTTCGCCGCACGTTAATATTCATCAACTACTCTTGAATCTCCTCGAACTCATTAGTACCTAAAATGTTGTTGTAAGGGTAAGTTTTTTTCCATCATCCACATCAAACCAAAGCTAAACATATAGAAGAATAACACAAATCATATAAAGATAAAAACTTCCAATTTAAAAGAAAAGATGCGCGAACAGTGAATCGTATATAAAAAATTATATGTATAATGCATGCTCCTAAAACTATATGATCTGGATATTAACCTGCCACTAAGGCAACTATCAATTGGTAGTGGGAATGTGATGAGGCAGTACTTATCCCCCAGGTACCGAGCTCGATTCCCACGGAAGGAAAAAACTCACTATTTCCACTAGGTGGTTAGGGGGAGTGAGAAGACCGAGTAGCATCGCCGATAACGCTGAAGGGTCGGGGTGTTACAAAAACAGTCACGAGATACCTGAAAATGATCATGAGTCTCGGATTACATTATCAAAGATTTCCTGCTGTCCTTGAATGATACAGTGATTCTAATTAGAACACCTTATCAGATGACTCCAAAGCAACCAGTTGCTATATTTTTAGTATAGTCGGTGGTGATGTATCTTTGAAATCGAAGAAACGGACAAATACGTCGTAAGCACAACACTATTAGATAATTACTTTCTAAATGAGTTGTTATAGTGGATCACATATGCACTGATGAGAATTTAACAGATCCTTTGACGAAATGGTTAACTAGAGAGAATATACTAAATACATCCAAAAGGATGGGACTAATGCCTATAAAGTCACTCCTGATGGTTACCTAACCTAAAAGACTAAAGATCCCAAGAATTAGGTTCAACGGGTTATAACAAGAGAAGCATGATTCCTGAAGCGATGATAGGATGAGATAATAGAAGCTCTTAATGACATATATACTCCATGTAGAGTGGAGTACCTAGTTACATGAATACCCTTGATAGACTCACCTATGTGAATGTGGAAGTGTGTGGATTTTTGAGGCAGAATTCCTAGAGCGTTCACTATACTGGGATAGACGTGTAAGGCCATTAATGCACGTGCTTTTGAGAATACACCCTATAAAAAGGTTGTGTGTGGGTTTGATGTCAAAGATATAGTTCCAGTCTACGAGTCACTCTTGTTGAATCTGAATCTCACTTACTATGCAAAGGTTCAAATCAAGAGACACCCCTACTTATGCACAATCTTATAGAAGCGTTTGACGCTATTTCAGAAACATTTTTTAATTCAAGTGGAGGATTGTTGGAACATAGAGAATATGTTAATGTGTGAATTTAAAAATTGTTGAAGTCCTACATTGGAAAGTTCTCATATATTGAGTAGTTTACAACTCTGTAAATACTAAAGTCTTACATTGGATAGAAAACATATGTCAGTTTGCTTCCATCACTATATAAAGAGTGTCAAACTTTTGTGAAAAGCACACCAAAGTTTGGATGCATTTCCCATTTTTCTCTTTTCTCCCTTTTTTATTCTCAACTTTCTCTTTTCTCCCTATTTTATTCTGCTCGATATATTTCCAAGCCACTTCTCTCCTTTCTTTCTGTCCCTTCGATTTTTGAGTGGTTCTAATGCCACTGTCGTTTTAGAGCGGTTGATATCGTAGACCCTTCGTTGTTTGAGAGCGGTTTTTATGTCGTAGTGCCTTCAATTTTGAGTGGTCCTAATACCACAATTCTTTGTGAACGGTTTTCTGTGTCGTAGTTATTTTGATTTATGAGTGGTCATAATACCATATTGCGAGTGATTTTAACCGTCATATTGAGAATGACTTTGACCGTCATATTGAGAGTGACTTTAACCACCATATTAAAGGTGTAATTCTAGAATGGTTTTCTATGATGCAATAGAACTCTGATACCGTTTTGTTTGAGCTGTTTTATATTGGAAACTTTGTGTTTGATAGTCTGTTTTGCACAATTTAGACAGTGGCACGAAATGTCTTAAAGAGAGCGATCTAATTCGCAACTCAACTTAGTAATATCTTAAGTGAAATAAATTTATTTTAAAACAATTTTTCGAAACTCAAAAACAACATAAATTCATATGACTACACATAATTTAATGAATTCTACATAAAATTCTACATTCTTCCAATAAAAACTAGAGTATAAAAAAATGTATGTTAGCATTTTTCAAATTTATATTTGTGTAATTAATGAAAGTTGTGTTTAATTAATTACAATTATTTAAAGGAATTATAGGAATATACTAGTTTTTTTTTTTTTTTGAAAAAATTTAGGAATACTAGTTCTTAGATGCGCACGAGGGTACTTTCATAGGAAATGACAAGATACATGATGCAATCAATATCTTCTCGACTTCTACAACTCATTTTCATTTTCTTGCATGAACTGATTTATGGCGCAGCCAAAAGGATTAATTTAATGGTATTCTTTCTGTCACATATTAATATCAATTTATATTTTTGTCTATAATTCAGTAGAAGACTTTTTTAAAAAATTGGACATGCATTTACTTCTTTACAAATATATTTCTATATAAATTTTATTGAAAAATATAAATTCTTTTTCTTTCTCTTATGTTATTAATAATTGTAAGAAAAATAATAATACAC
>JBBPBO010000003.1:55805529-55848948 GCA_037974295.1 Cicer cuneatum
CTTACTTTATTTTGTAGTTCTTTTCACCAAAGACTATCCTATTCGAGACAATATCAAATAAAAATAAATGATACATATATGTTTGAAAAAATTATAATAAATATATCTAATACTTTAAAGTATGATGTACTATGAATACTGCATTCAATCCGGTCAAAATAATGTATCGCATTTAAATAATATCAATATCTCTAATTATAAGTACTACTTGAGGAAAAATATTTGTGTCTAAATATAAGTATTTTTTAATTTATTATTATTTTTTAAATATATTTCTTATTAATACTATTAATCTATCTAAAAATATAAAAAGTCAAATTTAAAATATTCAAATATTCCTTCCGTTCTAAATTATAAAAAAATAGAGTCAAGTTTGACTCTATTTAATTGAGTTGTTCTAAAAATAAAATACTCTTATAATATTTATTGAGATAAGATTTCTCACAAGTGTATTTTACAATTCTGTGTAAATAATGGGTTTTAAATATGCATAATTATTTTCAAATGACTCTATTTAAATTTTTTTTTATAAAAAATATATAGTTATTTTCACCAATTTATAAAAGGGAGGATAATCTAGAAAACAAAATAAAATTTTCTGGTAAATTTTAAAAAATTAAATAAGATAAATTCATTTTCTTAACGAGTATAAATTGATTTTATTTTTTGTTATTATTTATTTGAGATGGATAGAGTATCTTTTACCAACTCCCCAAAATCAATAAATTAGAGAAAAATCCTTATCTAAATCCCTAACCAAAAACCCTATCCTTCATTCTAGAGCCAAACACATAGAAATCAAACATCACTTTATCATAGACCATGCTCAAAAGGGAACACTAAGCATCCAGTTTGTAGACACAGATCATCAATGGGCTGATATCTTCACCAAACCATTGCCTGAAGATCATTTTGAGTTCATCAAGAAGCATCTCAACATAATCTCCATATCTGACTAGATCAAGTAGTCGTTTTAAAGGAGTAGTTTTTAGTTTTTGTACTTCATTTCTTGTCATTTAAATTTTTTTTTTGTACTCTAGAAGATGAAAAAAAAACTCTTTTTGGCTGATGACAAAAAGGGGGAGAGAAAGAAAGAGTGAGAATGAGTTGAAAAGGAGAGGAGAAAAGAAGAGAGAAAAGAAAGAGGGAAACAAGAGAAGGAGTTGAAAATGAGAGGAGAAAAGAAGAGAGAAAAGAAAGAGTGAAACAAAAGAAGGAGTTGAAAAGGAGAGGAAAAGTCTGGGGCATTAGACTTAGGGGGAGAAGCTTGATCTGAGGGGGAGCCTAACAAAATAAGTTATAAAAAATACAAGGTTTTGTCATCATCAAAAAGGGGGAGAATGTTGGAACCAAGTTGGTTCTATACTTAGTTTTGATGTTAACAAAAGTATTTTATGTAAATAGTATGTTGACTTAGAAGAACAAATCAGAAGCTATGCAAAATCAGAGGATGACACCACCAGAAGATACATCCAGAGGAAGCAACCAGAAGATAGAAATGTCACCAGAAGGTTAGGCCAGATAATGCATCCAGAGGATGCATCCAGAAGACACCAGATGATACACACCCAGAGGATATCAGAGGATGTCATCAAAGGTCAAATAACATCATCAGAGGATATCTTTATTGGCCCAGATCAGAAGGAAGCAAAGTTCAGAAGGAGACCTGGTCCAGACCAGAAGGAAGCTTGTCAGAGGGAGATTTGGTCCAGACCAGAAGGAATCATAAGATAGACTTGGTCCAGAATTAATTCTGACCAGAAGATAGCTTGGTCGTGAATATATGAATCAGTCCAGACTTAATCCAGACTTGATCCAGAGCAGAAGATAACTATGACTTGGTCCAGACTTGGTTCAGACCAGAAGATAGCATGGTCCAGAACATAAAACTCAGTCCAGATCAGAAGAAATGATTGTCCATATTTAATCCAGACTTGATCCAGATCAAAAGATAATTGTCCAGATTAAAATATCACAAGTCCAGATTTAATTCAGATTCAATCCAGACTCAGTCCAAACTTGGTCCAGATCAGAGGGAAAATGTTCAGATCAATGGTCCAGATTTAAGCATCATGGCCCAGTGTTGGCCGAGATCAGAAGATCAGATCATATGGTCCAGTGTTGGCCGAGATCAGAGGATCACAGAATTGGGGCAGATCAAATCATAAAGTCCATAGTTGGTCGAGATCAGAAGATCATACGATCCAGATTTTAATCATGATGAAAATCAGTGATAACTTGATTAAAATTGGAAGAAGACTTGATTAAATTTTGATAGAAATTTGATCAAAGTATTAAGGGGATTTGATTCCAAAATTATTGAAGACTTGAAGAAATTCGAATGCAACAAGATTGGTCAACAGAATTTTCAAATGCAATCTGAAGCTAAAAATATACGTTTTTTATTTATGTGAAACCCAATTGGCCAAGTTATTTTTGCAAGAGAATCTGGACAGATACAGCTCGAATTTGATCATGGAAGAAACCCTAATTTTCATCTATAAAAGGAGGCTCAAGACAGAAGACTTAGCATCGAAAATCAGTAAAAGAGTCATAAACTTCCAGAAGCAAGCACTCGAGTTTTCAATGAGGTTAATTGTGAGTATCAGCTTTCCAGAAGCAAGCACTCTTGTTTTTCATTCCCTTGTATTAGATCTTTATTGTTGAAGTAGAGTCTACAATCTGAAGAGTCAGAAGAAGTAGCAGGTGACTTAGCAATTAGATTCAAGGTGTTGAAATCCCTTCTGCAATCTGGGGTTGTCAGATTGGTAGGAGAAGACTTGACTTGTGAAGTCAAGGTGTTGTGTTCCTCAAAAGTCTAGGATTGTTAGACTGTTTGGGAAGACTGACTTGGAGGGTCAGTAGTGTTGTTGTAATTCAAAGGTATTGAATTAGTGGAAAAATCCTTCGAAGTGAACGGACTGGATGTAGCCTAGTTAATGGTGAACCAAGTTAAATCTTTGTGTTGATTATTTTACTTTATCCGCTGCTAACTCTACTTGATTATATTTCAGATTTCAAATAATCATTAAAAACAGAAAAAGAATTCAAGTAGTACAAACACAATTCAACCCCCCTTCTCGTGGGATTGTGGTCTTTCCTTGGGCAAGAAACTTGCCTAACTTTTCTAACAATGCCCCAAACTCCCATTCTGCTCTTATTTCCTCTAGAACTTTTCCATCTGAAGCGAAGTTGAAACGTGCTCGCTCTGCCAATCCCCATCTCATCCTCGTCGTAGATCTCTTTGTCGGTGTCTTCTATAGTTGTGGGAGAGTCGCTGCCCTTGAACCAAGGTCCAACGGTTCTGGAGGTTTCGGCAGCGGACGGCGCACCACTTGCTTCGTTCGCGATCTCCCTTCATCCTTCCACAGCGTTGGCACCTCCGTCACCTTTCCCCTCGATCTGTCTTCGTCTCCTCTTTTTCTTGATGGTTTTTCTCCAACCAAAGTAATCAACTTGCCATCTCTAGACAAGGTAAGCTCCAACTTGCCAAAGTTGGTTTTGAGCTCTCCCATACCGGAGAGCCAATCCAAACCCAACATCAAATCCACCCCTTGCAGGGTGAACAAATAAAAGTCTTTCTTAATCTCCATTCCTTACAAATGCAAACTCAACTTGGGACACTTTCCCTTTCATTTGACCCTATGACCATCCCCCACTTCCACAATGTAAGAAGGAGTGTCTTCCACCATCAAGCTCAGTTTCTGAACTACCTCTTGGGAAATAAAGCTACGAGAAGCTCCACAATCTATGATTACCAAAATAGAATTGTTCTGAGCTACCCCTTGTATCTTCAAAGAATTTGTGGGAGTAAACCCAACCATTGAATAAAGAGACAAGTTTTAAAACTGCAAAAACAGAAAAAGTATTCAAGTTAGTCAAACACAATTCAACCCCCCTTCTCGTGTTTGCACCTTCAAAAACAGAGTTAGCAGCGGATATAAAGTAAAAATAAAAACACAGAATTTTATACTGGTTCACCGTTAACGAGGCTACTGAAGTAGCAAAATTGATTTACAAGGAAGGGGGGTTTGAATTGTAAATCTCCCTTTTTAAAATTTCCTGAAAAAACTTCAGTTTTAAACTCAAGAAAGTTCTTGGTTAAGGAAGCAGAAAAATGGAGAACGTTCTTGGTTTGAATAGAAAACGGAGAACGTTCAGATTAGTGTGTAAAATAGAAAAACGGTTTTGTATTTTAATCTTAAAAACAATCAAACTTGATAAGAAGATTAAGGATAAGAAATACCACACACAGATGTATCCTAGTTCACCCAACTTGGGCTACGTCCAGTCCCCACAATCGTGAGATTTTTCACTAAGTGTTTAAAACAAGAACCTTCTGGTTTTACAGCACCTAGCCTAGATCAACCTTGATCTTTGTTTACAGAACTTAATCTGATTCCACCTGGTATCAGATTAATCGAATCACCTATCTGTCTTGATAGGATTTCTTACAATCTACCCAAACTATCTTTTACTCTTATAGTTTGAGTTTACAATGATGATGAGATTGTTTTTTGTTAAAATCTGTGAAGCCTCAACTCGTGTTTGAGATTCGATTCTTTACAGATAAATCAGAATATATATCAGAGTAAAACGATTTAACTAAAAACTGATTCTGTAAGAGATTTTCAGAACTTCAAGTATGTATGTGAATGATTTTGATCGCTGTGTTAGGACTTGAACTTCTGATTTTTCCTTGAGTTGTGGCCTTCCTTTTATAGGCTTGAGAGCATTGAATAAAGGCCAATATAGCCGTTGTAAAGGCCTTGTGTCAGACTGGTCCAGTGGCTTTATTTCTAATTAAAAATAATCCTTTTATTTTCCTGATCAGTCTTGAGCTGTAGTGTTTTGGATCAATCTTTCTTGAGTTGTTAATGATCTTCTAATAAGTGGCAATATTGCTGTCTTGATCTGAAGCTTTGGATCAATAAAAACAGATTGAGATCAATCACGAATAGCTTGATGTAAGGAGCTTGTATTGAAGCTTCTAAAACTGCCTGGAGATTGATGATCGTTCTGGACGTTTGTTCTTTAGGTATCCTCTGTTAAATTCCATAATGTATCCTCTGGTAATTTCCAGAATGTATCTTCTGGTAATTTACTTCATGAGGTATCTTCTGGAGTCTGATAATTACTGTTTCCAGAACAATCTGGACAGACTTGTTTGAGAGTCTTTATCTTTCTCAATTCGAAAGTTCTCTTGATCTGAATTGATCCTATGTGTTCTCTGCCACGTAGTGATCATATCCATGTAACTTCCAGAGCCAACAACTTTAATTAAGTGATGGAGAAAGTTGGGTCTTTATGCTGTCACAGTCTGGCGAACATTCTCCATTTTCCAGAATGTGAAGAATGTTCTTCTGATGTTGTTTTCTTTGATTCTTTTGAAACCTGTCTATGATTTAAAACACTCAAAAGCACAGGTTAAATTAACCATACATTTAGAATCATAATTAAACAATCTTTAATTAACCTTTGTTTGTTTTCATCAAAACATTAAATTTGAGAGTTTGTCTTAACAATCTCCCCCTTTTTGATGATGACAAACATGTTAATTTAGATTTTAATTTTGATTCTAATTTTGAAAGAGCTTGAAAGCTCCCCCTCAATTTGTGCAGTGATTCTAAATTTAACAGAAGATAAATCATGCAATTTCAAAAGATAAATCAATTCAGCAAATGGATTCATAAAGACATTTCATTAGAAATCAAAGACAATTACAAAGAGAGATTAAGTTAGAAAATATACAGAAGTACCAAATACAAAAGGACTTTTATCTAATTAAGGACTAAAACTTAATCTAAAATCTCCTAATTAATTCTCCCCCTTTGTCACAGCAAAAAGGTAGGAGAAAAAGATCCTAAGTAGCCAATGAAGGTGAAGATCCTTCTGAAGAAGAATATCTTGCAGGATCAGCAATTGGCTGAGGAGATGGAGAAGGATGAATAGGAGGCGGAACAAGTCCAAGCTTTGGAGCTAGTTGTTCTGTCATCCATGTTCGCAGAAGTGTGGACTCAAAATCCTGTTGAGCTTGGCGTGCCATGATTGTCTGAAGGGCAGCCATGATCTCAGAGTTGGTTGGTTCCTTAGGTGGAGGAGGAGGAGGTGGAGGCATTGCAGAAGCAGGGTGAGTGGAAGTTGAAGGAATGGAGGCAAAAGACGAGGATTGATTGATTGAAGGTCAGAAGCATAATGTTGGGGGGCAGAAGGAATAATGGGGGGTCAGAATGAACGTTTTGGGGGCCAGAAGGAATAGTGTGGGGGCAGAAAGAATAATGTGGGATCAGAAGGAACGTTTTGGGGGGCAGAAGGTATCCTCTGATATCCTCTAGTTGAGGTATCCTCTGATATCCTCTGGTTGAGGTATCCTCTGATAGCAGCTTCGTGAGGTATCCTCTGATGGCAGCTTCGTGAGGTATCCTCTGATGACAGTTTCGTGAGGTATCCTCTGATTCTACATAGGCGTTTTTACGAGCACTGGTTTTTGTTCTTGCCATTTTTTCATAGACGAAGAAGGGTTTTTGAGGAAGACGAAAGGAAGGATTTTGAATGTTGAGTGAGAAGCTTCCAAGGCAGAAATGTTTATTCAAAGGGAAAAGAGTAATGATGAGTGAAAAACCTAGGGAAGGATGATGAGTGAGAAACTTTGCAGTGTCAGTGCATTTTTGGAGGCAGGGGACAAGAGCATTAAATGCCAAAACTCCCCTTTTCCTTTTGCCTGCGCAGAAAAGAAGTGACACGCAGAGGAGAAAGTTGATTTAAAAAACGGAGAAAGTTGACTGAAAAACGGAGATTGATAAACGTTCTCCGTTTTCTGCAGAAGTAGTTTTAATGAGATTTCTCTGGATTTCTCATGATTTTCAGTCTTTCCTTAATTGAATTAAAACTATCCTCAGCAAGAGGCTTTGTAAATACATCAGCAAGCTGATTTTGGGTATCAACAAAGATTAATTCAATGTTTTTCTTGCTAAATGATCTCTAATGAAATGATGCTTAATTTCAATATGCTTAGATCTAGAATGCTGAATTGGATTTTTAGACAGATTAATAGCACTAGTATTATCACAGTAAATTGGGACATTAGAATAACTTACAGAGAAGTCTTCAAGTTGATTCTTTATCCAAATTACTTGGGAGCAACAGTTTGCAGCTGATACGTATTCAGCTTCAGTTGTTGATAGTGCAATCGTGTTTTGTTTCCTACATGACCAGCTGATTAGGGCTTCTCCCAGGAACTGGCATGAGCCACTTGTGCTCTTTCTTTCAGTTTTGTCCCCAGCATAATCAGCGTCGCAGTAAGCTACAAGATCAAAATGTGAACCTTTTCTATATCAAAGGCCAAGATCAGTAGTACCAACAAGATATCAAAAAATTCTTTTTATAGCAGTTAAATGAGATTCTTTGGGTGCAGATTGAAATATAGCACATAATCCTACTGCAAATACGATATCAGGTCTACTTGCAGTTAGATATAACAAAGAACCAATCATTCCTCTGTATTCTTTTTCAAAAACAGATTTTCCATTTTCATCTTTGTCCAATGAAGAAGATGGATGCATGGGAGTAGTCATGATTTTGGCTTCATTCATTTTGTATTTCGTTAAAAGATCTTTTGTATATTTTTCTTGAGAAATAAAAATGCCATCATCATGCTGCTTGATTTGTAAACCAAGAAAGTATCTCAACTCCCCCATCATGCTCATTTCAAATTCACTTTGCATAAGATTTGAAAAGGCATCACACATTTTTTCATTGGTGGAACCAAAGATTATATCATCAACATACACTTGCACTATGAGTAAATCATTTTTATCAATTTTCTTAAAGAGTGTAGTGTCAATGTTTCCTCTGGAAAAACCATTTTTGATTAAAAAAGAACTTAATCTTTCATACCAAGCTCTTGGTGCTTGTTTCAGACCATATAGAGCTTTGGTAAGTTTATAAACATGGTCTGATTTTGATTGATTTTCAAAGCCAAGGGGTTGTCGTACATAAACTTGCTCATTTAAAAAACCATTTAAAAAAGCACTTTTAACATCCATTTGAAAAAGTTTTATGAGTTTATGAGATGCATATGCAAGAAGAATTCGTATAGCCTCTAACCTTGCAACTGGTGCGAAAGTTTCATCATAATCAATACCTTCTTGTTGATTGTAACCTTGAGCAACCAGTCTGGCTTTGTTACGAATAACCTTACCTTCTTCGTTCAGTTTGTTTCTAAACACTCATCTTGTTCCAATGATGGTCTGGTTTTGAGGATCTGGTACAAGATTCCAGACTTCATTTTTTTCGAACTGATGAAGTTCTTCTTTCATTGCATTAATCCAAGATTGATCAATAATGGCTTCTTTGATTGACTTTGGTTCTAGTTGGGAGATCATTGCCATGTTGTTGTTGTCATCCTCTTTGAAAGACATTCTGGTTCGAATTCCATCAGCTGTATTTCCAATAATCTGATCCTGGGGATGATCACTGATTGTTTTCCAGCTTTTTGGAAGAGAATGAAGTGGAGACTGTTTATCAGTCTGGTTTTCCTGGAGAACATTTTGTTGCTGCTGTCCAGAATGTTCTTCTTCTTCATCATCTTTCTTGCTCATTTCCAGATCATCAAATTCATCAAATAATACATGTATACTAATTTCAACAACCTTTGTTTTGAGATTAAACACACGAAATCCTTTAGATTCAGTTGAGTATCCCAAAAATATGGCTTTGTCTGATTTAGCATCAAACTTTCCAAGGTTTTCTTTATTGTTCAAAATGTAACAATAACACCCAAAGATGTGAAAATATGAAATGTTTGGCTTTCTATTTTTCCAGATTTCATATGGTGTTTTGTTGATGATTTTTCTTATTGTTACACGGTTTAAGATGTAGCATGAAGTGTTTATGGCTTCAGCCCAAAAATATTTTTCAACATTTGATTCTTCCAACATTGTTCTTGCCATTTCCTGCAACGTTCTGTTTTTGCGTTCAACAACCCCATTTTGTTGAGGAGTTCTAGCACATGACAGATTGTGGGAAATGCCAAGTTCATCAAAAAATGCTTTAAAAGAAGCGTTTATAAATTCTCCTCCATGATCACTTCTTACAGAAATGATGCTGGAATCTTTTTCATTTTGAACCTTCTTACAAAAGTTTTTGAAAGCATCAAATGCATCATCTTTTTGTTTTAAAAATAAGACCCATGTATATCGAGAATAATCATCAACAATAACAAAACCATATCTCATTCCACCTAGACTTGTTGTTTTAATAGGACCAAAAAGATCTATGTGAAGCAGCTCAAGGACTCTATTTGAGGAAATAAAATCTTTTGGACGAAAGCTACTTTTAACTTGTTTTCCTTTAGCACAAGCTTCACTTATTTTATCTTTATCAAAATTGATTTTTGGCAATCCTCTAACAAGTTCTAGTTTTGAAATCTTTGAAATAGTTTTCATACTGATGTGTCCTGTCCTCTTGTGCCAAATCCATTTATCTTTGTTTATGGACATGAAGCAGGATTCATCAGGTAATTCTTCAAGGTATAAAACATAAAGATTTTTCTTTCTTATACCTGAAAAAATGAGTTCGCCATTTTTGTTTTTAACTTCACAGAAGTTTGGTTTAAAAATAACCTCGAAGCCATTGTCACATAGTTGACTTATGCTTAAGAGATTATGTTTCAGACCTTCTACATATTGAACATCAGAAATTTGAGCTGAGTTTTTCTTACCAATGGTTCCTTTACCTTTGATTTGAGCTTGGTTGTTGTTACCAAAGGTTACAGAACCTCCTTCTTTCTTTTCAAATGACATGAAGGAGCTTTTATCTCCTGTCATATGTCTTGAACAGCCACTGTCCAAGAACCATGGCTTTTTCTTGACAAGTTGAAATCCATTCTCGTTTTCTTCTGTGTCTGCCATCAAGCATATGTTGGCTTCTTCATCTTCTTCTGTGTCTGATTCTTCAGAGTCATCCCATGTGGCTAGCATTGATTTCTTTTTGAAAGGAAATCGTTTTGGTTTATTCTTATTTAATGGACATTCAGATTTGTAATGTCCTAGTTTATTGCAACCAAAACATGTAATCTGGCTTTTATCAACTTCTGTTTTGGGATTTTTATTGGGAAATCCCTTTTTGATTTGATCTCTCCTTCTCATCATTCTTTGTATTTTTCTGGTGAGAAGAGCAATTTCTTCATCAGCATCTTCTTGTCCAGTTTCTTCTGGTTCTTCATCACTCTGTAGTATGATGCTTTCTTGAAATGCCTTTAGAGCTACTGCTTTTCCTTTCTTGATAGGTTTATCTTCTTGTAGCAGTATTTCATGTGCTCTTAAAGTTCCTATCCATTCTTCCAGGGGAAGTGTTTCAAGATTCTTGGCTTGGCTTATAGCTGTTACCATTGGTCTCCATACAACTGCAAGACATCTCATGATATTTCTTACCCTGTCTTGTATTGAATAGGCTTTGCCAAGAGAACGCATTTCATTCACTATTGTTGTGAATCTTGCATACATCTCATCAATGGTTTCTCCTTCTTGCATCTCGAATAACTCAAATTTTCTTATACCAATGTCTATTCTTGTTACTTTGACATGGCTTGTGCCTTCATGGTGAGTTTGTAATGTGTCCCATACTTCTTTAGCAATTGCACATTCGTCTACTCTTTCACTTTCTTCCCTGCTCAAAGCACACGATAAAAATAAATGAGCTTTGGAGTTTAGGAGTACCTTAGCTTTATCATCAAAAGTCCAGTCTGCTTCTTTCTTTTCTGTTGAAGCTGGATCTTCTTGATTCATTCTTGGAACATGATTTCCATTTACTATGATGTTCCACATGCCTGTGTCCTGTGATTTAAGAAACAATTGCATTTTGTTTTTCCAAAAATAATAATCAGTACCATCAAAGAATGGTGGTCTGTTTGAGGATCCTCCCTCAACAATGTATTTTGCTTTAGACATTTTCTGGATCTTTTTCTCTAACACTGGTTAGGTGTTCTTTTTAGAGACCTTGCTCTGATGCCAATTGAAGTAGCAAAATTGATTTACAAGGAAGGGGGGTTTGAATTGTAAATCTCCCTTTTTAAAATTTCCTGAAAAAACTTCAGTTTTAAACTCAAGAAAGTTCTTGGTTAAGGAAGCAGAAAAATGGAGAACGTTCTTGGTTTGAATAGAAAACGGAGAACGTTCAGATTAGTGTGTAAAACAGAAAAACGGTTTTGTATTTTAATCTTAAAAACAATCAAACTTGATAAGGAGATTAAGGATAAGAAATACCACACACAGATGTATCCTGGTTCACCCAACTTGGGCTACGCCCAGTCCCCACAATCGTGAGATTTTTCACTAAGTGTTTAAAACAAGAACCTTCTGGTTTTACAGCACCTAGCCTAGATCAACCTTGATCTTTGTTTACAGAACTTAATCTGATTCCACCTGGTATCAGATTAATCGAATCACCTATCTGTCTTGATAGGATTTCTTACAATCTACCCAAACTATCTTTTACTCTTATAGTTTGAGTTTACAATGATGATGAGATTGTTTTTTGTTAGAATCTGTGAAGTCTCAACTCATGTTTGAGATTCGATTCTTTACAGATAAATCAGAATATATATCAGAGTAAAACGATTTAACTAAAAACTGATTCTGTAAGAGATTTTCAGAACTTCAAGTATGTATGTGAATGATTTTGATCGCTGTGTTAGGACTTGAACTTCTGATTTTTCCTTGAGCTGTGGCCTTCTTTTTATAGGCTTGAGAGCATTGAATAAAGGCCAATATAGCCGTTGTAAAGGCCTTGTGTCAGATTGGTCCAGTGGCTTTATTTCTAATTAAAAATAATCCTTTTATTTTCCTAATCAGTCTTGAGTTATAGTGTTTTGGATCAATCTTTCTTGAGTTGTTAATGATCTTCTGAAGCTTCTGATAAGTGGCAATATTGCTGTCTTGATCTGAAGCTTTGGATCAATAAAAACAAATTGAAATCAATCACGAATAGCTTGATGTAAGGAGCTTGTACTGAAGCTTCTAAAACTGCTTGGAGATTGATGATCGTTCTGGACGTTTGTTCTTTAGGTATCCTCTGTTAAATTCCATAATGTATCCTCTGGTAATTTCCAGAATGTATCTTCTGGTAATTTACTTCATGAGGTATCTTCTTGAGTCTGATAATTACTGTTTCCAGAACAGTCTGGACAGGCTTGTTTGAGAGTCTTTATCTTTCTCAATTCGAAAGTTCTCTTGATCTGAATTGATCCTTTGTGTTCTCTGCCATGTAGTGATCATATCCATGTAACTTCCAGAGCCAACAACTTTAATTAAGTGATGGAGAAAGTTGGGTCTTTATGCTGTCACAGTCTGGCGAACATTCTCCGTTTTCCAGAATGTGAAGAATGTTCTTCTGATGCTGTTTTCTTTGATTCTTTTGAAACCTGTCTATGATTTAAAACACTCAAAAGCACATATTAAATTAACCATACATTTAGAATCATAATTAAACAATCTTTAATTAACCTTTGTTTGTTTTCATCAAAACATTAAATTTGAGAGTTTGTCTTAACAGCTACGTCCAGTCCCTTCACCTTGAAGGATTTCACTAATTCAAAACCTTGAATTACAACAATACCACTGACCCTCCAAGTCAGTCTTCTCAAACAGTCTAACAATTCTAGACTTTTGAGGAATACACCACCTTGACTTCTTAAGTCAAGTCTTCTCCTACCAATCTGACAACCCCAAATTGTAGAAGGAATTACAACGCCTTGAATCTAATTGCCAAGTAATCTGCTACCCCTTCTGACTCCCTCAGATTGTAGACTCTACTTCAACAACTTAGATCTAACACAAGGGAAAGAAAATAACACGAGTGCTTGCTTCTGGAAACCTGGAACTCACAATTAACCTCACTGAAAACTTGAGTGTTTGCTTTTGGAAGTGTATGACTCTTTTGTGATTTTCGTTGCTAAGTATTCTGCCTTGAGCCTCCTTTTATAGATGTGAATTAGGGCCTCTTCCAAGCTTAATTTCGAGTTGTATCTTGCTGGATTCTCTTGCAAAAATATCATGACCAATCAGGCTTCACTTAAATAAAAAACATATCTTTTTTAAGCTTCAGATTTGCTTTCAAAAATAACTGGCCAATCATGTCTTTAGTTTCATCCCGCCAACAGCTTCTGAATTCCACAATACTTCACTTTATTTTTGTAACAAATCCTTTTAATACTTTGATCAAATTTAATCAAATCTCCACCATTAATCCTTATGATTAAATCTGGACCGTTTGATCTTCTGTGCTAGTCCACATCTGGACCTTACTAAGTGATCTGTTGTGATCCTCTGATTTCGGCCAACCCTGGACCACACTTTCTGATCTTCTGATCTCAGCCAACACTGGGCCATGGTCTGATCTGCTGTGATCCTCTGATCTCAGCCAATGCTGGACCACACATTCTGACCTTCTGATTTCGGCCAAAACTGGGCCATGGTCTGATTTTCTGATCTCGGCCAATGCTGGGCCATATACTTAAATCTGGACCATTGATCTGAATATCTTCCCTCTGATATGGACCAATTCTGGACTTGGTCTAGATTAAACTAAAACTAAATCTGGACAAATAATATTTCAGTCTGGACATTTTACCTTCTGTTTTGGATTAGTTCTGGATCAAATCTGGAGATCATTTTTTCAGGTCTGGACTTAGTTTCATACCCTGAACCATGCTATCTTCTGGTCTGGGTCAAATCTGGATTGATTCTCTTGTTCTGGACCCTTTAACTTATCCTCTGATTAAGTCTGGATCAAGTTTGGGTTGTTTATCATTTCACTGTCAGGCCATCTTCTGGTCAGAATAACTTCTGGATTAAGTCTGACAAATGATTCCTTCTTGTCTGGATCAAGTCTCCCTCTGGCAGGCTTGCTTCTGGTCTTGTCCAGGTCTCCTTCTGACTTTGCTTCCTTTTGATCTGGGCCAGCAATGATATCTTCTGGTGATGTTTTGACATCCTGGAGTATCTTCTGGTACCTTCAGGATTCAATCTCTGGAACCCTTTGATCTTCTACTTCTAATTACTTCAGCTTTTGGTGGCATTTAATTTAATAATTCAAGGTACAAAATAAGATTACATTGAGTGCTTTTGTAAACATCAAAATCCTAAGACTTAGAACCAACTTGGTTCCAACAATCTCCCCCTTTTTGATGATGACAAAACCTTAACTTAGTTTGCTAGCTTAAAACCCGAAGTGCTTGAAATACTCCCCCTCAGACCAATCTCTCCCCCTAAGTCTGATACTTACTTTTTCTTCTCCTTTTCAACTCCTTCTTGATCACTCTTTCTTTTCTTCTCTTCTCCTCTCCTTTTCAACTCCCTTTATATTCATCTCTTTCTGATTTATTTTTCTCTCTCCCTATTTCTTCTCCTTTTCAACTCCTTCTCTTTTCACTCTTTCTTTTTCTCTCTTTATTTTTCTCTCTCCCTGTTTCCTCTCCTTTTCAACTCCTTCTCTTTTCATCTCTTTCTTTTCACTCCTTCTTTCTTTTTATCTCTCCTTTTCTACTTATTTCTCCTTTTTCTCTCTCTCCCCCTTTTTGTCATCAGCCAAAAAGAGGTCCTACTATTTTTGTATTTTTTGTTTTTCTCTTTACAAATTACAGAAAGTAAAAACATAAAATAAAAGACATAAAATTAAAATTATACAAAAATTAAAAAAAAAACTCCTAAGAAGACTACTTGAGCTAGTCAGATATGGAGACAATGTTGAGATGCTTCTTGATGAACTCGAACCTATCTTCTGGTAATGCTTTGGTGAAGATATCAGCCCATTGATGATCAGTGTCCACAAACTGGATGCTTAAAGTTCCTTTTTGAACGTGGTCCCTAATGAAATGATGTTTTATTTCAATGTGTTTGGCTCTAGAGTGTAAGATAGGGTTCTTGGTTAGGTTTATGGCTGAAGTGTTATCACAGAACAAAGGGATATTGGTTTCAAAGATGTTGTAATCTTCAAGTTGATGTTTCATCCAGAGTAACTGTGAACTGCATCCTGCTGCTTATATATATTCAGCTTCAGCTGTTGACATGGCAATGGTGCTTTGTCTTTTGCTTGACCAAGAGATCAAATTATCACCTAAGAAAGTGCAGTTGCCACTTGTACTTTTCCTTTCCAGCTTGTCTCTAGCATAGTCGGAATCACAAAAACCTTTTAGTTTGTAGGTGGGGGTTTTCTTGTATAACAGGGTAAGGTTGGTGGTTCCTTTAAGGTATCTCAGAATTCGTTTGACAGCAGTTAAATGGGATTCCCTAGGGTCAGCTTGAAAACAGGCACAGACACAAACACTAAACAAATGTCAGGTCTAGAAGCAGTTACATAAAGAAGGGATCCAATCATACCTCTGTATGTTTTCTGGTCTACCTTTTGGCTGGTTTCATCTTTCTCAAGAGAGCAAGTTGGGTGCATGGGGGTGGCCATAGGCTTACAGTCACTCATGTTGAACTTTTTGAGAAGTTCTTTAGTATATCTAGATTGGTGAATGAGTATACCTGATTTACCTTGATGAATCTGAATTCCCAGGAAGAACTTAAGTTCTCCCATCATGCTCATTTGGAACTCTTTATGCATTAGATCAGAAAACTCTTTGCACAAAATGCCATTAGTCGATCCAAATATGATATCATCAACATAAAATTGAATAATCAAAATATCATTTTTAATGGATTTCCTAAATAGAGTATTATCAATCTGGTCTCTATTAAATTCATTCTTAAGCAGAAAGTTACTAAGTCTTTCATACCATGCCCTTGGTGCTTGTTTTAAACCATATAAAGATTTTTTAAGTTTAAAAACATGGTCTGGAAAATCAGAATTTTCAAATCTAGGGGGTTGTTTGACATAGACTCCCTCACTTATATAGCCATTTAAGAATGCACTTTTAACATCCATTTGATACGACATTATATCATGATTAGCAGCAAATGATAAAAGAATTCTAATTGCTTCTAACCTGGCCACTGGAGCAAAGGTCTCAATGTAGTCTATACCTTCCTGTTGATTGTATCCTTGAGCTACTAATCTAGCTTTGTTCCTTACCACTTCACCTTTTTCATTGAGTTTATTCATAAAAACCCACTTGGTTCCAATAATGTTTTTGTTTGGTCTGGGTACCAGATCCCAAACATCATTCCTTTGGAATTCATTCAGCTCTTCTTGCATTGCAAGTATCCAACCTTCCTCTGCCAAAGCCTCATCAACATTGCTTGGTTCAATTGTTGAGAGTAAACCAAACAGACTGGTTTCTCTACTTGATGATCTGGTCTTTAAAGGTTCTGCTGCACTGCCAATAATGAGAGATTCTGGATGTGAAGACTTGTACATCCATCCATTCTTTCCCTCTGACTTGTCTTCAGAGTCAGCATGTTCTTCTTCATCTTGATCTTTCTTAGATTCTGCTGCCGGTTCAGCTTCTAGTTCCTGTGCCTCTGGTTCACCTGCAATTTCCTCATCTTGCTTTGAATTTTCAGAGTCAAGTTGTTTATCATCAAACTTAATGTGGATTGATTCTTCCACAGTGTTAGTTTCTTTTTTAAACACTCTATAAGCTTTTGATCTCTCAGAGTAGCCAATAAAGATACACTTTTGAGATCTAGAATCAAACTTAGCTAGGTTATCTTTAGTGTTCAACATAAAACAGATGCAACCAAATTGCTTAAAGTAGGAAATATTGGGTTTCTTACCTTTCCACAGTTCATAGGGAGTTTTATTTAAGATGGACCTGATGTAGACTCTATTCTGAATGTAGCAGGCTGTGTTCACAGCTTCTGCCCAAAGGTAGGTGGCAACCTTCATATCATTCAGCATGGTTCTGGCCATCTCCTGTAGTGATTTGTTCTTCCTTTCTACCACTCTATTCTGTTGAGGTGTTCTAGGGGATGAGAACTTGTGAGAGATTCCATTCTCATCACAGAATTCTTCAAAATACTTGTTCTCGAATTCACCTCCATGATCACTTCTGATGGTTATGATCTTAATACCCTGTTCATTCATAACTTGCTTACAGAAAGAAATAAATACTCTGTGAGATTCATCTTTGTTCTTTAAAAAATTTACCCAAGTCCACCTTGAGTAATCATCAACAATCACAAAACCATATTTCTTACCACTGAGGGAAGCTGTTTGAACATCACCAAACATATCTAACTGAAGTAGTTCAAGTGGTTGAGAGGTAGAAACACATTTTTTAGTTTTAAAAGAGCTTTTAGTTTGTTTACCTCTTTGACATGCTTCACACAGAATCTCAGTTTTGGAACTTACCTTGGGAAGCCTTCTTACTAACTGGAGTTTGCTCAATTCGGATATAAGCCTAGGGTTTGCATGCCCTAATCTTTTGTGCCAAATCAGATTCTGCTCACTCACAGACAATAAGCATTTAACCTGTTGCTTAGCAAGACTGAACAGATCAAATTTATAAACATTATCCTTCCTAGTGCCAGTAAATAAAACCGACCCATCAAGTTGACTAACAGCTTTGCAAGTTTTTTGATTAAAAATAACATCATAGTTGCAATCACTTAATTGACTTATGCTTAGAAGATTATGTTTTAGCCCTTTAACTAACAGAACATTTTTAATAGAAAGGGAAGAAGAAGTGTTACCAACAGTTCCTGTACCAATAATCTGACCTTTCTGGTTTCCTCCAAAGGAAACTTTGCCTCTATTCTTCATAGTCAGATTCAAAGTTTTGTCTCCTGTCATGTGTTTGGAGCATCCACTGTCAAGATACCAAGTTTTGTGTTGCTGATCAGACCTTGCTTCAGAGTCAAAGACAGACTCAGCTTATGTTCGAGCCATCAGAGGCAGTTCTGCTTCTGGCCTGTTTGAGCAGTTTCCTTGATTCTGCTTTGGTCGATAAACCATGTTCCTCTGATGATTCTGGAACATGTTTTGGTTTTGGTAATTTTGGTGAATCCTGTGATTCTGATAAGCTTGATGATTCTGGTGATTTGGGTGAATCTGGTGGTTCTGATGAATCTGGTGATTTTGGTTCGAGTACTGATTCTGATTTTGGTTCCATTATTGGTTCGGGTTCTAGTTCCAGTATTGGTTCTGGTTCCAATTTTTGTGCTTCTGATATTGGTTCCAGTTCTGGTTCTGGTTCCAGTTCCTATTCTGATTCTTGTTCTGGTTGCATTGACCAGACCTTCTTCCATCAGACTCAGATTGCCTTTTCCTAGTTGTAGCAGGAACATAAACCTTCTTCTGCTTGTGCATTGCCAACATCCATTGTCCAGGCACCATTGTTGGTGTCTCCTTCTGGTTGCTCAGAACATCTGCAACATAGACAATTTGATCTTTTGGTACCCAGAACTAATTGGGTCCAGGTTTGTTAGTCTTAACAGCTCTCTGATCTTGTTCAGATTTTACCATTGGACAAGATAGTTCAGAGTGACCTTTCTTAGCACAAACAACGCATAAAACATCATAATGAACAGCTTTACTTTCAGTAATCGTTTATGTAAAACCAAGACCTCTCTTTCCAGTGTTACTGTTTCCATAAATCATAGATGCATATTTACTTCTTTCCATTCCATTGGAAATAAAGTTTTGAAAAAATTGCTCATGCATATCAGATTCACAAAAAGTTTTGGAAGTGGAACAAATATTACTTTTGAGAGTTTGGTTTTCAGATTTGAGTCTTCCAACTTCAGTTTTAAAATCCTTGTTTTCAGTTGCATACTCAGAATTTCGATTCTTTAAAACTTGGACTTCTTTGGTTAGACTTTTCTTATCTTCACTAAGAGTTTTCAGTTTTAAAGACATCTTATTGTTTGCATTTAAAAATTCTTTTAAAGTCTCAATTAATTCAGATCTAATGAGATCCGAAAATACCTCATCGTCTTCATCTTCTGAGTCTGTTCCAAAGCCTGAGTTGTATTCAGAACTTGAATTTTTATGAGCCATCAGAGCCAGAATTGCTCCCTCTAATGTGCTTCCAGACTTGCTTGAATGACTTCTTCGATCATTCTTCCTTCTGCCTGCTTTCCTTCCTGAATTCTTGCCTTTGTGAAGTCCAGAGGCAGACCTGATGTGTGCCATCTTTGCTGTTTCTGCCTCTTCTTCATCAGATGATTCTTCCTCTGATTCTGATACATCCCAGGCTGCCATCAGACCCTTCTTTCTGAATCTGGAACTCTTCTTGTGCTGTTTGCCTTTTTCCAGATTTGGACATTCTGACTTGATATGTTCAGGTTCATTGCATCCATAACAAACAATACTCTTCTTGTCAGATTCTTCCTTTCCTTTGTTGTTATGTTTCTTCTTAAAGCTTCTTCTCTTCCTGTTTTCCCAGATCTTAACCATCTTTTTGGTTAAGTAAGCCATATCATCACAGTCCTGTCACTATCCTCTGATTCTGATGATGCCCTTGCAACTTTCTTCTGTTTCGACTTCAGGGCCAGATTCTTCTTCTTCTTTGGTTCATCTGCTTCTAGTTCTATTTCATGAGACCTGAGTGAGCTGATCAGATCTTCAAGTTTTAAGTTGTTCAGATCTTTGGCTTACTGAACTGCAGTAACCATTGGTCTCCACTTGGTTGGTAAGCTTCTTAGAATCTTATTAATATGATCTGCTGTTGTGTAGCTTTTCTTCAAGACCTTCAGTTCAGATATCAGAGTCTGGAATCTACAGAACATTCCATCAATGTTTTCATCATCTTCCATCTTGAACATCTCATACTGTTGGACTAGTATGTTAGCCCTTGCTTCTTGAACCTGCTGGCTTCCTTCATAGGTCAGAACCAGATTGTCGAATATGCTCTTTGCTGTTTCTTTATCTGTGCATCTGTCAAATTCCTTGAATGTGATGGCACTGATCATCATGTTTCTGGACTTGTGATGAAGTTTGTATAATCTGCTCTGGTTTGGTTTCATATCATCCATGTCCAGTTCTTTAGTTGGATCTTCTGGAACAGTAGGTGCAGTGTATCCTTTTACTACCATCTTCCATAATTCAGGATCTTGATATATGAAGAAGAAACTTCTCATTCTGTCCTTCCAATACTCAAATCTTTCTCCATCAAATAGTGGTGGTTTGTTGATGTTGCCTCCTAATTCATCTTTGGATTCTGCCATGTTGAACCCCTTGGACCTTTCCTCAAACACTGTTAAGTGCTCAGCCTTGAGACCGAGCTCTGATACCAATTAAAGGTGCAAACACGAGAACGGGGGTTGAATTGTGTTTGACTAACTTGAATACTTTTTCTTTTTTTGAAGCTTTAAAACAAAACTTGATGTATGAATAAAAACAGAGTTAGTAGCGGATATAAAGTAAAACTAAAAACACATAATTTTATATTGGTTCACCGTTAACGAGGCTACGTCCAGTCCCTTCACCTTGAAGGATTTCACTAATTCAAAACCTTGAATTACAACAATACCACTGACCCTCCAAGTCAATCTTCTCAAACAGTCTAACAATCCTAGACTTTTGACGAATACAGCACCTTGACTTCTTAAGTCAAGTCTTCTCCTACCAATCTGACAACCCCAGATTGTAAAAGGAATTACAACGCCTTGAATCTAATTGCCAAGTAATATGCTACCCCTTCTGACTCCCTCAAATTGTAGACTCTACTTCAACAACTTAGATCTAACACAAGGGAAAGAAAATAACACGAGTGCTTGCTTCTAGAAAGCTGGAACTCACAATTAACCTCACTGAAAACTTGAGTGTTTGCTTTTGGAAGTGTATGAAACTTTTGTGATTTTCGATGCTAAGTGTTCTACCTTGAGCCTCCTTTTATAGATGCGAATTAGGGCCTCTTCCAAGCTTAATTTCGAGCTGTATCTTGCTGGATTCTCTTGCAAAAATATCTTGACCAATCGGGCTTCACTTAAATAAAATATCTTTTTTTAGCTTCAGATTTGCTTTCAAAAATAACTGGCCAATCATGTCTTTAGTTTCTTCCCTCCAACAGCTTCTGAATTCCACAATACTTCACTTTATTTTTGTAACAAATCCTTTTAATACTTTGATCAAATTTAATTAAATCTCCACCATTAATCCTTATGATTAAATCTGGACCGTTTGATCTTCTGTGTTAGTCCACATATGGACCTTACTAAGTGATCTGGTGTGATCCTCTGATTTCAGCCAACCCTGGACTACACTTTCTGATCTTGTGATCTCGGCCAACACTGGGCCATGGTCTGATCTGTTGTGATCCTCTGATCTCGGCCAATGCTGGACCACACATTCTGACCTTCTGATTTCGGCCAACACTGGGCCATGGTCTGATCTTCTGATCTCGGCCAACGCTGGGCCATATACTTAAATATGGACTATTGATCTGAATATCTTCCCTCTGATCTAGACCAATTCTGGACTTGGTCTGGATTAAACTGAAACTAAATCTGGACAAATAATATTTCAGTATGGACATTTTACCTTCTGTTTTGGATCAGTTCTGGATCAAATCTGGAGATCATTTCTTCTGGTCTGGACTTAGTCTCATACCCTGAACCATGCTATCTTTTGGTCTGGGTCAAATCTGGATTGATTATCTTGTTCTGGACCCTTTAACTTATCCTCTGATTAAGTCTGGATCAAGTCTGGGTTGTTTATCATTTCACTGCCAGGCCATCTTCTGGTCAGAATAACTTCTAGATTAAGTCTGGCAAATGATTCCTTCTGGTCTGGGTCAAGTCTCCCTCTGGCAGGCTTGCTTCTGGTCTGGTCCAGGTGTCCTTCTGACTTTGCTTCCTTCTGATCTGGGCCAGCAAAGATATCTTCTGGTGATGTATGACATCCTGGAGTATCTTCTGGTACCTTCAGGATTCAATCTCTAGAACCCTTTGATCTTCTGCTTCTGATTACTTCAACTTCTGGTGGCATTGAATTTAATAATTCATGGTACAAAATAAGATTACATTGAGTGCTTTTGTAAACATCAAAATCCTAAGACTTAGAACCAACTTGGTTCCAACAGTTTCTATCTCATGCAACTCAGTATCCCTGTCCTCATCTTCTTCCAAAATGATCATGCGAAACTGCTTATTCTTGCATTTATGTTCTCTATGGTAGGGCTCATCACATCTGAAACATAGTCCCTTCTCCCTTTTGTCTCTCCTATCAGCCTCGGACAACCGTTTGAAATCACCATCGCTGGTTTTGTTCTCTTCTCCAGCCTAAACACCCACCAGATTAGTAGCAGAGGTACCACCCTCGGCTTTCTTATATACCCCAGGCTTAGTATCTACCGTCACCGTCTTAGTGTAAGAACTAGCCTTAGACATCGTAGTTGGTTTGATGAAAGTGTTGGTTCATTTCATAGTCCAAACCAGGTTCTTCTCCTCAATCATAATAGACTTCTGAATTAAATCGGACAGAGACTTTAATTCATAAAGTTTTACCTCCACTTAAATTTCCTCTTTCAAGCCATTCATGAAAATTCCTCGTGCAAATTCTTGATCAATGACCTTCAAAGCTCCAACATATTTCTCAAACTCCTCCACAAATTCTACCATTGTCCCTGTTTGTTTGAGTGCCAGCAACAACTCAAAAGGATTTTGTACCATTGTCGGTTGAAACCTGCGAACCACTGCCAGCTTGAACCTGTCCCAAGTTGGTTCCAGATTGCACCTAGCCCACCAGTGATACCATCCCAATGCTCTGCCCTCCATGGCCACCACGGTGGCACGCATCTTCTTCTCATCCAGAATGCTTCGTAACTCGAAACATCGTTCCAAACGGTGAGTCCAACCGTACGCATCGTCGCCTGAGAAAATCGGAATCTCCAGCTTCCTCCACCGGTCACTCTCAACGTAGTTACCCAGGGGTCTACCACCGCAGTCGTTGGTCTCTACTTCTTCCCTGTGGACAGTCCCGCCGCCGTTGGCATCGATCTTGGCCGCGAGTACAGCCAATTGATCCTCCGTATGTTTGGCGCGCACCTCCGCCAACTCCAGGTGAGTGCGCCATTCCTCGCACTCCTACTCCCAATTGCTCAAATCTCCCACCATGCTTCTTGTCTTCATGCAATGCGTAGTAGAAGGATGCAAAAACAGGGCACCAGATTGTATGAAATTCTGAAGAAACCTCAAGATTGTATTATCGAAACTGAGAAAAATGAACAGAGATTGCAGTTACAGAGAAATAACCGAATTGCCCTGCAATTCAGTCCCACCCAACTAACTCTCTAACTGCCTACCTATTGAAGACCCAGTTTATGTTATTTATATTAGCCATCCTAACTAATTCAGTTAGGATGTACAGCTGGCACATACATATTAACATAACAGAACTAACTAACATAATAGAGCTAACAGAATCCTCTGCTTGACTAGCAATCCTATCACTCTGCTTGACTATCAATCCTCTGATGGAATCCTCGGCTCGACTATCAATCATCTGCTTGACTAGCAATCCTATCACTGCGTCCATCGCAAACGCCAAACACAAATAATGAGGGGTGAGTTTCAAAATTATGTAATAGTATAAGATAAACGAGGAGAACACGCAAGTATTCAAATCAACATAAACATTAGAAACACTCAAGAGTAAAATATCAAAGGTTAATCTAATTCAATCACAATAAAACCGTCACAAGGATGAAATGTTATGCATGTCCTATACTCTCTACTTCTTCATCATTTGGTACCATTCTACTCTAAAGTACTTGGTTAGGAGGCTTGATACTATGCCACTGCAAGAGTGGACAGACTATTCATGAATGGCCAAGTCCTCATAGATCCCCTCAACTCAACCCGAGACACATATACGCGACGGTCGGGGTACTCTTGTTTTGCACAGTACCTCCCAGCCTTAGGGAATAACCCACTAATCCACTTAGGAATTCCTAACTAGATGTACCCCCAAGGTCTATCAATCTTACCTTACGGTTCGACTGTAGTCCTCCACGATCAGGTTCATTTAGTTGTACTTCCCCGAATCACTAGGTTTGTCAAACCCTCCCTATATGATGACAAAATAATCCTCACTCCAAAACTACAACATCTATCTCATACTTACTCGATTATAACAACTCAATAATTTTCAGTTAGACTTCACAATATTCATCATTATATATATATATATATATATATATATATATATATCAGTCAATCACAATAAAATCTCAATATTTGGTTTACACTACTCACAATACACAGTCCAATCTCATCAATCACATAATAAGAAATCAAACAGGTGGCACATTCAAGTAATATCATAATTTCAATCAAGTACATACCATTCATACAATAACAATCAGCATAAGGTTTCATAAAACCAGACAGCATGCAATCTTGATATAAATAAATTCACAACAATTCTATAGGTTGCTAAAATATATTTTAGTCCTCACTATTACCATTAATATATTAGTAATTAATTATTATCACTCAATAGGGCTCGACCATACGTAGTAAGCCCCTGATGAATATATGAGAATTTTAGTATTCCCGTTCATCTCGTGTTATTTTAGACTCATAATATCGAACCTCATCTCACCCCTTACCTCAATTGAAGATTTCACCAAACAAATCTGATCTACTAACGTGTCGCGTCCTCTTCGGCTGTCGTCTCTAATAGTTTGTGATAGAATTATAGTTACGCAACCACCAAATACAAATAAATTACTTACTAAAAACATATAAATAAATTATCTACTATTTGTAATATAATTCAAAAATATATTTAATATCATTAAACACGTATATTATTATAATCAGATTTTGTTTAAACTAAATATGATAGAAAGAACTAAATATTATGTATATATATATAGCTTAGATTTTAAAATAGATTTTTATATATATCACATGCACGCAGGTAATAATAATTTAATCACAGCTTATTATTGGTTGTACCAAATTTTATATTATAGTCCAAATACATTATTTTAAGAGTAGTGTGGATTCCAAAGTGCTTTTTATGTCACCAAAAATTCAATCATATGTTCAGGTCTACTATTACTAAAAATTGAAATAAAAGAATATATGTTCAGTACTCATATAACTCGATCAATAAACTATGACTAAATATATATTGCCCAACATTAATATACTTCGATCAACAACCCTATATTGATATAATTGATGGAATTGGGAAAATTATATCAAATTGATAGAATTAGGAACATATGCCCTCTTCTTTTTATTCAGACCAACGTGCATCAAATTGATAGAATTAAGAAAACTGTACCTAGTCTTTGAAATCAATATATGATTTTGGTATTAAGAGTTGTGGCTGGATGCAACAGAGCAGTAGCCAATTCAATTTTTTCTTCCTAATAGAACATGGAAACAGAGGCACGGAATGCACGACAGCCTGCTTCATTCACTTATATACATATCTATATATACTAGTAGTATAAGGTATTTTATTAGGCTTACTATCAGAC
This sequence comes from Cicer cuneatum, assembly GCA_037974295.1. NCBI lineage: Eukaryota > Viridiplantae > Streptophyta > Magnoliopsida > Fabales > Fabaceae > Cicer > Cicer cuneatum. The sequence goes on from JBBPBO010000003.1 coordinate 55,830,911, forward strand.
CTATACCATTAGCCCATGACCCCTATTATTACTATTAATATTATTATTATTATTAATATTATTATTATTATTATGACAATCATAAACCCACTCTACCAGTGCTAAAGTTAACAGACTAATGTAGCAACACACATGTTTACTTCTTATTTCCTTTTTATATAAATATTTTAAAACAAATTGAATATTATTAATATTAATAATTTAAATAAATCATTAAGGAAAACACGAAGGAAATTATCGCACATGTCAAACACACAGATAATAATAGTTGTGTTATCATTTTATAATTAAAATATAATAATAAGAAATTGGGGTGTTACATTTCTCCCCCTGTAAAAAAATAATTTCGTCCTCGAAATTTACCTGGGTTGAGTCGCAGACTAGGTCGCTCTCTTTAAGATGTTTCGTGGCACTGCCCAAATTGTGTTGCTCTCTTTAAGAAGTTTCGTGGCACTGCTCAAATTGTGAAGGCAGCTGTATCAGAGTTCGTTCTAGAATTACACGCTTAATATGACGGTTAGAGTCACTCGCAATATGGTACTATGACCACTCATAAATCAAAAGGACTATGTCACAAAAAACCGCTAAAAAAGATTGTGGTACGGGGACCATTCAAAATCGAATAACTTAAAAGGACTACGATACAAACAACAACCGCTCTAAAAGAAAGTGGTATTAGAACCGCTAAAACTCGAAGAACATACAAAAAAATGGAAGAAGTGACTCGGAAATATATTGAGCAGAATAGAAGAGGGAGAAAAGAGAAAGTTGAAAAATGCATCCAACTTTGGTGTACTTTTCACAAGAGTTTGAAACTCATTATATAGTGATGGAAGCAAATTTATATATGTTTTCTATCAAATGTGGGACTTTAGTATTTATAGAGTTGAAAACTACTCGACATATGAGAGTTTTCCAATGTGCGACTTCAACAATTTTTAAATTTACACACCAAAATACCCTATGTTTCAACATATATATTTCATTAAAAAAAACCTAAAAACTTATGTCAATATAAATATTAGGCTAAATAGCACTTGTGGTCCCTTAACTTAATTTCAGTTAACATTTTAGTCCTTTATATTTTTTTCCCGATTTGGTCCTTTATTTTAATTTTAAGTAACAATTTGATCTTTTATGTTTTAAAATGTCAACAATGTTATCCTTTTTTTTACAAAAATTCAAAAAATTCAACAAAATTTTCAACCAAAACCCATAAAATTATTTATATTATTCAATATAATACAAATTTCATCAAATTTGAAACTCAAACACTACGCCAAAAATGGCCTTTTACAGCGCGCACATTTTAAAGCGCTTAATAACTAAAAGCGTTGTTGTATAATATTTTAAAAACAACAGAGGATACAACAGCGCTTTAATGACAAGCGCTTTAGAAAAAGCGTTGTTGTATGGTCATGAAGGGTTTAGAATTTACAACAAAGAGCTGTTGTAGGGTCACAGCGATTTCACATAATGAAAAGCGCTGCTTTAGAGCGCTTCACTTAAAAGCGCTGTAAAATATAGCGCTCTCATATAAAGTTTAGAGCACTACATTTACAGCGTTTTCTATAAAAGCGATGTAAATGTTTTAAAATTTAAATTATAGCGCCCACACACTATATTACGAAATATATTTACAGCGCTTATGGATAAAAGCGCTGTAAAATAAAGTGCCCACACACTATATTTACAGTGCTTTTATGAGCGCTTTTTTAGAAAGCGTTGTAAATGTTGTAAATGTTTTCAATTTTAATTTTTGAAAGCGCTTATGGACATAAGCACTGTAAAATTACAAGCAGTTATATATAAATAAATAAATAAATAAAAACATATTTAATACGTTCTATCCCTTCGAACCCAATTACGAACTTTCTTCTCCTCTACTTTGCGCCCATTTTTACTGAGTGATTGTTGTCTCAAGTACTATATTAATTTATTAATTTGTTATTGCCTCTAAAACTGATAAATTGTTACCTGATAAACCATTTGTATAAAACTTTAGATGATAAATCTGTTCTGTTTTGAAATTTATTCGATCTGTTCTGTTTTGAAATAAGACTTGTATGCATGACCTTGGACCTTGGTTTCTATTTTCCAATATTAGTTTATATATACTATAGATTTGTATTATGTTATAGATTGATAAATTTGTGTAACACTGCATTCATAAATTCTTACATGATAAATCATATAAAATCTGTTCAATCTGTTATGTTATATATTGATTTGTTCTTACTGCATTCATATAGGTCATATAATTAAAATGGACCGGAAATAGATGTTTGCCAATTGATTGTCAAAAGAGTATGAAAATGGAGTGAAGGAGTTTCTTGAATTTGCAGTGAAGAATGCAAAAGACCCAAATCGAATCACTTGTCCTTGTTTAAAATGTTGTTTTGGAAAACACGTTAGAGCAGATGAATTGGAAGGACATTTAGTATGGCATGGAATTGATAAAAGCTATACATGTTGGATAAAACATGGTGAGAAAAAAAAAGGGAACACTTATTTTGACAGTGATGCGACATATGATTCAAATGATTATTTCGACACAGTTACATATGAGCGGGACCGAGTTGAAGATATTGCAAAAGCAGTTGAAGAAGACCTTCGGGATTGTCCTAAAATGTTTGAGAGTTTGTTGAGTGATGCAGAGAAACCATTATATAATGGTTGTACTAAATTCACAAGACTTTCGGCGATATTAAAGTTGTACAACTTAAAAGCGAGAAATGGATGGTCTGAAAAAAACTTCACATAATTATTAACACTCCTAAAAGATATGTTGCCAAATGATAATGAACTTCCCAGTCGAACCTACGAGGCTAAACGAATTTTGTGCTCTATTGGCATGAGTTACGAAAGGATTCATGTGTGTCCTAACGATTACATTTTATTTCGAAAAGAATATGAATTACTAAAGGTGTGTCCGAAATGCAATGTCTCTCGATATAAGAAGAAAGAATCTACTCCAGCAAAAGTCGTGTGGTATTTTCCTATAATACCAAGATTTAGGCGAATCTATCGCAGTCAAGAAGATTCAAAACACCTTACATGGCATGCAGATGAAAGAATTAGAGATGGAAAGTTACGACACCCTGCAAATTCTCCACAATGGGCAAAAATTGATCACGAATATCCTGATTTTGGTAGAGAGTCAAGAAATCTACGACTTGCACTTTCTACTGATGGAATGAATCCACATGGTCTTCAAAGCATATCACACAGCACGTGGCCTGTGATTTTGTTGATTTATAACCTACCTCCATGGTTATGCATGAAGCGCAAGTTTATGATGTTGTCTCTGTTAATTTCTGGACCCAAACAACCGAGGAATGATATCGACGTTTACTTGGCCCCTTTAATTGAAGATTTAAAAAAGTTATGGGAGTCAGGTGTGGAAGTTTATGATGGGTATAAGAAAGAATGTTTCAATTTGAGGGCTATGTTGTTCGACACAATTAATGATTTTCCAGCATATGGTAATTTATTAGGGTATAGCATTAAAAGTCAGTATGCCTGTCCTATATGTGAAGAGAGTACAGATTGGATGCGGTTGAAACATTGTAAGAAGAACGTCTTTCTTGGACATCATAGATTTTTACCTTTTAGTCATCATTATTGTGGGTGGATAAATGCATTCAATGGAAAATAAGAGGAAGGTACTGCTCCAAAAGCAGCAACTGGATATCAAATATTGGAAAAAGTACAAGGTTTGATAAATAAATTTGGCAAACTATTTGCGGGAGAGCTTGTCAAAACTGGGTGGAAGAAAAAGTCAATTTTCTTTGAATTTCCATATTGGAAGTCATTGTATATAAGACATTTTCTCGATGTGATGCATATCGAAAAAAATGTCTTTGATAGTGTTATTGGTACGTTACTCAGTGTTCCGGGAAAGTCTAAGGATGGCATCAATGCAAGATTGGATTTGGTCGATATGGGAATAAGAAATGAATTTGGTCCCGTAAAGAAGGGAAATCGCACATATCTACCTTCAGCCGCTCATACTCTATCTAGAAAGGAAAAAATTGTTTTGTGTAAATTTCTACACGAAGTTAAAGTTCCAGAAGGATACAGTTCAAACATAAAAAATTTAGTTTGTATGAAAGACCTCAAGTTAAAAGGATTGAAGACTCATGGTTGTCATGTTCTAATGGAGCATTTGCTACCAATAGGTATACGTTCCATTTTACCTGAAAAAGTTTGACGAGCCATAACTAAATTATGTTTCTTCTTCAGGGAAATTTGTAGTAAAGTGATTGATCCTCAGAAATTACTGACATTGCAGATGGAAATTGTTGTTACTTTGTGTGAGCTTGAAATGTATTTCCCACCCTCGTTTTTTGATATAACGGTTCATCTTACTGCTCATCTTGTTAAGGAGACACAACTTTGTGGGCTAGCTTCCATCATATGGATGTATTCGATAGAACGATATATGAAAATATTAAAAGGGTACATAAAAAGTAGAAGTCGACCAGAAGGATGTATTGCTGAACGGTACATTGTCGAAGAAGCTGCTGAATTTTGTACTGAATATCTATCCAATGTTGAATCCATAGGACTTCCTATGTCTCGTCATTCGGGAAGAATAACAGGAGAAGGGATAATTGGAAAGAGAGTAATGACTATATCAAGAACATAATGGGAGCATGCATAATTGTATGTTCTGCACAATGATGATGAGGTTCAACCATATGCTACAATACACATGGATCAGTTATCTAGTTTGAACATGAACAAGAATAAAAATTGGATAACATGATAGCACAATCGAAGTTTTATCCCTTGGCTAAAAAATCACATTAGCTCAAAGTTTGATATAAACCCCGCTTCAATTTCAGAGAGATTGAGGTGGCTAGCAAATGGCCTGAGTTTACATGTCTTTTCTTACACCGGTTATGTAATTAACGGCTATACATTTTATACCACAAAACAAGATGAGCAAACCACTATGCAAAATAGCGGATTCACTCTAGTAGCTGAAGCGATGCATATCTCAAGTGCAAAAGACAAAAACCCAATATTTGCAAATCTATCATATTTTGGGGTTATCGAGCACATATGGGAGTTGGATTACAAAATGTTTCGTGTTCCCATCTTTGGTTGCAAGTGGGTCGATAATAATAATGGCGTTCAGATTGATGAGTCAGGGTTCTTGCTTGTCGATTTTAGGAGGGTGGGATACAAAGATTAACCTTTTATTTTAGCGTCGCAAGCTCAACAAGTGTTTTATGTCACTGATTCTGCTGATGATAAATGGTTTGTTGTCCTATCCACCAATAAAATAAGTGATGATAACAACAACGTTGAAGATGTTGGTAATGATATTTTCTTTGCGACATCACAACCATGTGAAATTGATTCAACTGATGATGGTTTATATCTAAGAGATGATCATGATGAGGGAATTTGGATTAATCCATCGTTTATCGTTAATGGACAAACAAATGTGAATCCCACCAGGAAAAGAAGAAGGGCATCTTAAGTGTGTTTATGTGTTTATATATAAGTCATGTAATTATCTGTACTCATTGTGTAAAATTTCATGTAATAACTTGACCTGCCAAAACTGATCAGTATTTGATTTTATGATTATATAATTCATCATATAATTTTTTTAATTATATTATTTAATTATTTTAGAGATGACAATTTGATAAATTTTTTAACTATAATCTAAACTCATCATATAAGTTGATATGAACAATATTTGGATATTATATCACAAGTACTGTAAAATGCAAAATAAAATACAAGTACAATTAAAATAAAATACAAGTACATTTACAGCGCTTTTGCCCACAAGCGTTGTAAATAGTTTCAAAAAAAATTACAAATACAAGAGACAAAACAGTTACAGTGCCAGAGGATACCAAAAGATGCATCCAGAGGATACACCTCCAGAGGATATCAGAGGATACACCTCTAGAGGCTACCAGAGGATACACCATAGGATACACCTCCAGAGGATACCATAGGATGTCACCAGAGGATACACCTCCAGAGGATATCAGAGGAAAAATAACATCATCAGAGGATATGACATTAGTCCAAAACATAAGCATTAGTCCAGACTTGGTCCAGATTAAAATATCAAATGTAAATGGTTTCAAAAAAATAAATTATAAGTACAAAACATTTACAGCACTTATGGGAAAAAGCGTTGTAACTGACAAAATAAAATACAAGTGCAAAACATTTACAGCGCTTATGAATAAAAAGCGCTGTAAATACAAGTGCAAAATATTTACAACGCTTATGGGTAAAAAGCGTTGTAACATGCTCATATAGCGCCTTTTATATAGTGTGTATATAAGCGCTGTAAAATACTATTTAAGGCGCTTTTTATATAATCTTTTAAAGCGCTCTTTGTAAAAAGCGCTGTAAAATGTTTTTTTATTATATTGTGTAAACTGATAATATAAGAAATCGCCTCTTCATTTTCTTCTTCATTACGTATATTCTCATATCCCTTACGAACTTGGCAGTGTGAAACCTTTACCATTACGTACTCTCTATACGAACCATTCTCCATATACGAACCCTTCTCCCTAGTGTGAACCCTTCTCTTTGTCTATATTCATTACGTACTATCTGTTTTCATCATTCTCCATTTTCACTAAGTTCTATCCATACGACCATAAAGGTTTTTAAGGCGCTTTTTGTTCAATTTTTTAAAGTGCTCTGTGGAACCCTAGTGATATCTTCTCGTTGCACAAGAGATTTCTATTTGTATTTCTGCGACGTCATAACCCTAAACTATAGGTATTTTTATTCATATCTCGTTGTCACTAAACTTATAGTGCATGATGTATTTATTCAATCTGTTGTTGTCACTAAACTGCATGTTGAACTTATACTCGTGTTAAACTTATATTGTGTGAAATGTGTAGATAAATGGATTCCAACAAAGATTTAGGTCGTCAAAACGAGGAAGTTGTAAACACTGAAGTTGTAAACAATGAAGTTATCAACGCTAAAGGCTATGAAGGCGAAGTCAAGTGTGGGGCAACTATAATGCAAAAAGTCATTATAGCAAGAAGTACTAGAATAAAATTTGAGGTATATTAGGTTTTTCTTTGTTTATATTTTTTTTTTGTTTTTTTTTTTTTGAAAGCAATCACTTACACTATAGCTATGAGTTTATTAGGTGGTATGGAATGAAAGTGGCCAGCCGATTGACCCCAACAGTTCAATGATGGTAAGCTACATCGGTGTTGTTGTCCGCCAAAATATCCCAATAACAATCGTTGACTGGAGAGACAAAGCATTGAAGGATGCTAAAGACATATTGTGGAGTGTTGTACAGGTAATTAACTTTTTTACTCTACTTTTTTGTTACTTAATTATAATTTTTTCCATTGAAATACTTTTATTCAAACTCTTTATTTATTTGGTTTTCAGAGCGCTTTTAACATTGATGATGTGCGTAAGAATTACGTACTTAGAGTTGCGGGTAAAGTTCATAGAGGATTTAGATCCCATCTGTCGAATTGTTACCTGAGAGACAAGCAAGGAAATGTGAATGTTGAAGCTCCAAACATTTACAAACACTATATAACACATGAAGAGTGGAGCTCTTTTGTTGCTAAACGCTCAGACCCCGCATTTGTGGTAATATTTATTTTATTAGTATGTGTGTTTTATTCATATTCATATCTTATATTTTTTACACGATCTTTATTTTTTTATTTATATATAGAATATAAGTACAGCAAATCGGGAGAGAGCAAAAAACCCAATGCATCCATACAAAAGATCGTGTATGGGGTATGCGCGTTTAGAGCAAAAAATTGTAAGTAAACATCACTTTTATACATTGTGTTAGCTAGATTATAAACTATAGTTTATAATTAATATTTTTTTTATGTCTTAATGAACAGCTGCAAGAGACGAAATTCGATCAACCATTGGGTCGTCATATCTTGTGGAAGGAGGCTCGCGTAAATAGGGATGGAATAGTGGACAACGAAAATGTTCAACAAGTTGTCCAACAATGTGTAAGTATATATCACTTTAATATTTTTTAATATTGTCTTTTAAAAATGATATTGAACTTATCTTTTTAATACTACATGTATTTTAGGAAAACTTGGAACAAAGTCTTGAAAATCAAGATGAAAATAAAGAAGTCAAGGACATTCTCGGCAAGGTATTCAATGTTCCTGACTATTCTGGTCGTGTGAGGGGTAAGGGATTTGGCGTGACTCCCAAAAGTTATTTTTCACATGAGAAGCGCACAAATCCCTCGAATGATCAAGTATTAGAAGCGTTGAAAACCCTTTCGGAGCAAGTTGCGTACTTGGTTAAAAAATATAAGGAACGTGAAATGCAAATAAGTGAAGATGGAAGTTGCAACATTAGTCGTAAAAGTCTACCGAAGGTAATTAATTACTTAACGAAATAAGAAATTCATTCAACCTAATTGTTTCACATACTTATGTATTAATTGTTGATTTAATTTAGGGGGTTTCACGTTGCTGTCTATACTTGTCTTCCCCTACCCGCATGGTTGGGAAAGGAACATTGTACAATACTTTGGGAGAAGTATTTCACACCAAAGATGTCCCTGCCGGCCATGTTAAAGTTTCACATGTGGTGGCTTTAGAACCACTTCCACTGTTGCCTATCCCCGACAACGACGGAGATATGAAACTTTTGGGAGACGCAATAGGTAGCTATGTGGTATGGCCGAAACATCTTGTTGGCACTGATCGGGAGGTATGTTTTAATTGTTATGTCTGTTTAGTTGTATGATTATGATTGATTATATGTAATTGCTGATTTTTCCGCTTTCATATTTCACATTTATTTAGATTGTTGCTAAAGCTCGCAGCGAGTCTGTCACTTTGCCAGAAAAGCCACCAGAAAAGGTTTGACATATACATCAATTCATGTATACGAAATGATTAGCTTACTATAATAACTAACAAACTGATCAACCTCATTTTTTTCATATTCAAACAAAAAATAAACCCGCTGCACTGTAAGTGCAGGTCCGTGGTAAAAATAAACCTTCCAAAATCCAAAAACTAGATCGAGGAAAATCAGTTGCTCTTCCTAAAATAAGTCAACCACGCCTTGCTCGATTTGGTGAGTGTCTTAACAAAGCAACAAAGATGAATATGAAGAGCAACGATGATACACGTGTGCTAAACATGGAAAAAGGTATATTCGAAGAAGAGTATTTTGAACTACTTGGCACCGAGCAAATATATGAACTACTCGATCATAAAGAGCTGAGTGCTAATGAAATCAGCATATACATCAGGTAATATAAATACTTTATTTAAGATATAAAATATTACCTTTTAATTGCATCACTGCCACATTAATTTATTGATATTATAATCTAATTTTATATTTGAAGGTTTTTGTACGAGAAGTTGGTATATGAGCGGAAATTGTCAAGTAGATTTTCATTCTTATCTCCGCATAAACTATCAATGTTTAAACTCGATCTAGATAATGTAAATAAATATTTAGTTGATAGGCTTATAGAAAATAAAGAGAAGGACAAGATATTTCTGGCACCATACAACTCAGGGTATCTAATTAGATACTTTATCTATATATTTTTTAATTTATGATATTATGAGTTGTGTAAACAAATTCGCCAACCAAATTTGTGTGGTTGTAGGCAACATTGGGTTTTGTTTGCCATAAATGCGACTTCTGAAATTGTATTATTATTGTAATTTGTTGCTGTGAAACACTTGTAATTGATATTGTTGAATGTGAATGTGAATTTGTTGCTGTGATGTGAATTTTAATGCTGAAAATAACAATCTGAATGTGATATTTGATGTTCATAATATATAATAAAAAAGATAGCGCTTCTTTAAAAAATGCCATAAAAAATTCATTTACAGAGCTTTTTAAAAAATGCCATACAACGTTTTACAGCGCTTTTTCTGAAAAAGCGTTGTAAATCCAATATAAGAAGCGTTTAAATATGGACCTATTACAGCGCTTGTTTGAAAAAGCGCTGTAAATCCAATATAAGAAGCGTTTACATATGTACTTATTACAGCGCTTGTTTGAAAAAGCGTTGTAAATCCAATATAAGAAGCGCGCTTCTTATATGGACCTATTACAGCGCTTTTTTTAAAGAGCGCTATAAATCAAATATAAGAAGCGCGCTTCTTATATTGACCTATTACAGCGCTTGTTTTAAAAAGCGTTGTAAATCTAATATAAGAAGCGCGCTTCTTAAATTGTATTTATAGCGCTTGTTTACAGCGTTTTTTTGCATTTTCATTAGCGTTGTTGTACCCTTTTACAGCACTAGATACTAGGGCGCTTAAAAGCGCTGTAAAGGGCTTTAAAAAAGCGTTGTAAAAGGCAATTTTTGGCGTAGTGAAATCTTCAAATAAACTCATATTTCCATCTCTAACAACATCAAATAAAGAATGAAAATATGAGTTTATTTGAAGATTTGAGTTACGAATTTGATGAAATTTGTATTATATTAAAGAATATAATTAATTTTATGGGTTTTGGTTGAAAATTTTGATGAATTTTTTGAATTTTTGTAAAAAAAAAAGGATGATATTGTTGACATTTTAAAACATAAAAGATCAAATTGTCACTTAAAATTAAAATAAAGGACCAAATTGAGAAGAAAAAAAAAGATAAAGGACTAAAACGTTAACTGAAATTAAGTTAAGGGACAACAGGTGCTATTTAGCCTAAATATTAACATTTCACACTTCATGATCCATTACATATTTCCATACAATTTAATGTAGTTGATATTACATTACATTACATATTTAATTAATATCTATATCTATTGACTTTTTGTTCCTCATCATTCTGCAATGTAGATTGACCCTTAAATTAGTTGATGATGGTTTCTTAAAAAGCAATGACGCATATTATTTTAAGAAATAGTATGATTTTATTATGTTACAACAAATATTGTGAAATAAGGTTAGAATTATACCCGAAATATTATTTTGTTGAAAAATATTTACAATTATATCACATACAATATATAATATAATATTGCATTAGAAACTATCAAATTGCATAATTGAATTAAGTAGCAAAGTCATTACAATTTTGTCTTAATAATCATCTAACAAAAGAAGTACGTTAACTAAACCTAACACCATATCAATAAATGTCAACAAAAGTAGGGCTTAGAGTCTCATTCAAGTACATATAATAATATTCAGTCTTGGTGGTTTAGATATGTTCTCTTTAAGCATCTTGATAGGAAGGTTGATATATTCCTCGTTAAGATCAGTGAGTGAACCTTTCTTGCTACTAGTGGGTAAATTATCAATGGATGAGAGGCAATATTTTCAACAATAGTTGATGTAAATTTATGCATTAAGTTATGCAATTATTGGGATACATTTGTTTAATCACTACAACAAAATAGATATTTACCTACAAAAGTTTTTAGTGACAATATTTAAAGTTGTAGGTGTAGATAACATATACTCACAAATAAATTATTTGTTGTTGGTATAGATGTCTTATACCTTTTCGATGACATAAATTTGTCACTAATTGTTATAGTGACACACTTACACATGTGGCTATAGACATCAAAACTGGAAAAAAAATGTATTATTTTAAAGTAGGCAAACTCTTAATTGTTTGTGAAAATTTTTCATGTACAAATCTTTCATACCCGCCCATTAAATTTTTTTGATTGACACAATTCCCAATCCTAATTTTTTCAATAGAGCCAAAAACATTTCAATGGAGCTAAAATGTAAATTGCTGAATTGATTTATTGAGCCAAAACTTCACCATTTTGCGTTCTCACCCTATTTTATCATCTTCTCACCTTCGTTCAATCCTGAGCCCCAATCCATTGCTTTCGTTCAATCCCGAGCCCCCAAGCCATCGCCTTCTCGCCTTAGTTTAATTTCAAGCCCCAATCTATCATATTCGGTCTGATAACCTCTACACCACGACCACCGTTCTATCACCTTCGTTCTAACTTGAACCCCAATCTTTAGGCGTCGACTAACATCTCCATTCATTCACCTTTGTTTCTTGGCTACGACAACATCCACGACACCAACAACATATTTGTTCCATCACCTTTGTTTCTTGGCTATGACAACCCGCAAAATCTCCTCTCTCACAATCTTCCTCACACCCCATTACAATTTCACCCCTGGTATGTTTGTCCTTCTATGCTTATGCTAACATTTTTTGTTTTATGGTTTCTCTTTTTCATCAATTAGTAATGATTGATTCAAAATGCACATTTAGACATTTAGTTAGAGAACATGCAACTGTTGTCACACTTTGTTTAGTTCTTCCTGAAAGGTAAATTTAGATTTCTTTTTCTATGTTAGTTTAAACTTCATATAAAATATATATTTGAAATATTTGTTTTTTCATATTTGATTCTAGTCACATATAAGCATTTTTGTGATGAGTCTTTAGTTTCTCAAACCTGTTGAGACTCCCTATTTAAAAAACTCTCATTAGAAGCTTCCAAACATAATTTGAACCAAATATGAAACAAACCTTGTTTGTGCTCCCTCTAATGCTTTGTCACTCTGAATATATTTGCTCAACATTGTTATATTATTTATACCTCAAGAGATAGGTCATTATTACTAAGGACTGAAAATTTTGCTTTGATTTTGAAAACATTAAGTTTTTGCGATCAAGAATTAGAAATATGTTAGAGATTAGTTTTTTTTTTGTAAACCTAGGTGTCTCGTGCGCGCAACTGTGGAGACTTATCACTCGAAACATATGTTTTTCCATGCACCAGCGAGAGATCGATCCTGCAACAAAATAGTTAAGGCCCTAATACACGTTTGAAGGGGATACAGCTTGCTGCATCTTTCTCATATTTCATATCTTCTAGTCATGTTTAACTTTGAAACCGATATACCTTTTGCATGCAATATAGCTTCCATGAATTGGAGTTCTCTTCCGAGGCACGACTACATATTGAGGTTTTGGATGTGATGCAAAGTGATATTGCAACATGAATATACTTTGTCTCATGGACTTTCTTGATTGCATTATTGCTGGAACGGCCTTGCTATAAAATTTATTTTTTGATTCTATTTTTTCCCTGGATAATATTCCATAAAAATTATTGGTCCACTTTTGTTAGACGCACTTTTTCCTTTGTTTTTACGATGTATTTTAGGGGAACAATTGGCACACTAGACGGTGGCATTATAGAACTAGCTTTGAATCCTCATTTGAACAAAACAGGGGACGTTTAGCACATATGTATTGAGGTGTTTTATGTGATATTGCCTGATCTATAGCCATGTTATGGTTTTTGGTTGGAATTGTTTTTATAGGTTCTGTAACTTATTTAAAAAATACAAAACATACATGTCATAATTGCATAGATATATAACTTTTTTTTGTTTATTTGAGTAAAATTTTTGTATATTGTGTGCAAGATTTTACAGTGTATTAATCTTGTGTAAAAACATCTTATAGAACAACCAAATATGAATTTTATTTACTTGCACTCTTATTTGTTTTAAAATATTGACAATGATGGATAAAATTATGAGATGTTTGTATGTTGAATATTGATCCAATTCCTCAAAAGCTTTGTAAGTAATTGGAATAAATGTATCAAATTTGATGCAGTTTTACTATAATGACTAAATTGATAAAATTTTCCATTTTCAATTTGATAAACATTTTTTTCTTTTTCTTTTCGACTTTATAATTTTAAATGGAAACTTAAATGGGTAAGGAATGCCAGTGAAGAAGACATAGTTTAATTAAAGATGAAAACATCACTGATTGTAATAGGGTCCCCTGTTTAATTTACCTTGCACAAATTGTAGATAAAGTGCTATTTTTTTCCATAGACTAGTATTGATGTCAGTTGAGCTACAAGCTTGTTTCCTTATTTTCATTTCTTTCATGCAAGTTCAATATTACCCTAATTGCGCTAAGTTGGTGCATGTTTCTTTCAGTTTTGTTTTTTGGGATTTTTCAACAGTTGTTACAAAGCTGCCTATGTGTGTGAGTATACAGCTTGCTTACCATGTACCTATTGTACATGATATTTTATCCCCTAGTTTGTTCAGTTAGTTTAGCAGTGGCAACTGTTACATGCTGACTGTATCAGTTTGTTAATCATATTGATTGTATCAGTTAGTTTAGCAGTTGATTGTACATGATATTTTATCCCCTAATTAGTTCAGTTAGTTTAGCAGTGGCAACAGTCATTGATTGTATCAGTTAGTTTAGCAGTGGCAACTGTCACATGTTGACTGTATCAGTTTGAAAAAGGTATTAGTTAATACTTATTACAAAGAAGAGATGTTAAAATTAATAGAGGTATTGTGATTATACATTTAACTAATAACTTAAGCCTTTAAGAATGTATATACTTATTTTTCCTTTACTTAGCTTATTATGTTTGTGCCAAAAGTTGTAATATAACATTTTTTTTAACATCTCTCATTGTGTAAAGCAAATTTGAGTTTGTTTTTCCAATAAACAACTTAACAAGAGAAATGTTAAAATATGAGCTGAATGAGAATGGAAGGCAATGGAAGAGTGATTTAAATTCAATGGCATATAACCCTACTGAAACAAAAGAAGAAGTTGCATTTCTCGTACCAGATGACAGGGTTGACCCAAATCAATATTGTGGTTTGGTTTGTCATTAGTTTTCTAATGAAGGACAAGTAAGTCATACATATTATGAGTAATATATTAAAGAGTTTATTATTTAGACTAATATTTTGTATCAATTACAGAAAATAAGTAAAATTAATAGGCAAAATTGTGCTAATTCATTTTTTACAAATATTCAAGTATTACAATAAAATGAATAATGTGTGTTAATTCATTTGTAGTCCTAGGTGTATTGTACAAAAATTCTTCAATAGGTGGAATCGTTGGTTCAAGAGTAAGTTGAGTCAACATTATTGGAGAGGGAGACTCAAATTAGCACCAAGCGTAATATTACATACTTTATATATAAATAAGATGAAATTTAAAATATTTCAACAAAACTTGGTTATTTTGAAATTGATTTTACATAGAAGTAAAGGATCGATTTAATATGAGTTAGATGGATTAATGAGAGTTATAATGAGTGCTTCAATCCAATACAAAAATGATAGAACAAGATAAATTATAGGTGTGATCAATATAGATGTCACATGTTAGGAAAAATTGTGTCCATAAAACGTTTATGTTTATGGAGATCATTACTCTTCTTTTGAAGAAAAAGAAAGATAATAAAAAAGCAACACATATATAAAAGAAAATATTTGACTGAGTCACGAACTCACTTTAAAAAAATCAAATTAAAAAAAAAAAATTCCAAATCTGAAAATACATAACCAGAATTCTATCCACCATCATATGGCATTGCTACGCCCATAATTTTTTAGCTTTTCACTACATTTTATTTCGATAACACCATTTTTTTGCTTTTCAATTTAACGAAAAAAGAAACAAGCTTTAATAGCAAATAATTTTGCGAAGATATTTAATGCTAAGTCAATAAGGAGATCTACCCAGTAGATTATCGAAAGATATTTATAGGCCATAAATGATTAGGAAGCTTTTAAGTTATGAGCTTCATGTAGAAGTCGTTGATTCTCACTTAAAATAATCACCTATGGGCAATCATCTATAGATTATGATGTGAGCAATATATAAGGTTTCAAATACATAGTTCTATTTTCAATGTGAGTTTTCATTCTACCAACTTACTTTAATAAAAATTTCTTTAAAAAATTCATGCAATTGTTTTTTATTTAAAATATCTAAGGGATTTAAAGAGGATATTGTCTATGTGATGGCAAATTAGACTAACTCATATGCACTTTACTATCTTTCCTGTTTACATGCTTAATTTTTTTACATGTGTATTAAAGGCTAGAGAGCTTAATTTTGGGTTCAATATTACAATGACAGTAAATATTATTGTAATTTTTTACAACAAAAAATTTATACCATAAAAAGTTGATCCGCTATACTTTTTAAATATAGACATGTTAAAATCTCATGGAATTTTATACTTTCACATTTTTCGAGCATATAACAATAAATATATCATTAGAAATTTTAATTATAAACATTCATCTTACACTAATATGATATATGAATTATAACATAAACATTTAATTTTTTTTCCCGCTATCTCCTATAATTTATAATTGCCCAACGAACTACACGCATTATGTGTGAAGTTTTTAGAATACACACATATTCATATATTATATTATCTTATATAATGCTTAGGATTTGGGTCGGCCATACGCATGTGCAGATAGATCAATTACATGTAGACTAAATTATTAATTAAGAGTATTATAGAGTCTTAAAAAATACTATTAAGAGATAAAAGTTCACTATACAATATAGACTCTAAAATAAAAAATACTATGAATTCAGAAACAGAATCAAATTATAGAATAAAAAAAAATGTACAAATTTTTTGATAAAAAACAAATAAATTCAAATTTTTAATGTTATTTATAATTTAAATAGAGAATTTTTTTATATAATTTTACTGTTTTTTAATAAGAGTTTGATTTTTAAGATTAAAATATAGTTTTCAAAAATTTCAGACGATCCTCTTTGAATCTTATATTAAAATATTTTTTATTCAAAATCTTATTAAAAAAAACATACTAAGTTTAAAACATTCTTATAACAATTCAATGGATTAATACAAACATGTAATTAAAATTATATGATGGAAA
Organism: Cicer cuneatum; assembly: GCA_037974295.1. NCBI lineage: Eukaryota > Viridiplantae > Streptophyta > Magnoliopsida > Fabales > Fabaceae > Cicer > Cicer cuneatum. The sequence continues at coordinate 55,847,611 of JBBPBO010000003.1, forward strand.
GTTGTTATTTATATATATGTGATTGACTATACGTGTTTGCACTAAAGACAAATATTTATAAACTTTTAAATGAACATATAAAAATATATATTACTTATTAAAAATATATCCATTGCACGAGATAATTTGTAGGTTAAATTTTTTACACTTATAAAATATCATATTTTTGATAAATATTATATAAATTAATAATAACATGGAAAAATGACAGCATTTCAACCTTTATTATATAATTTCTAATACAATTTGTCATGGAATTAATATTCAAAATACATAAATAAATTAGAGTAAAATATAAAATATCACCGTACTTTGCACAAGTACATATATGTGAGAGTTTTTATACACACGTGTCGCTTTCACGATAATTTTCCACCGGTATTTTTCCTTTCACAAATTGGTTTTTTATTCATCTTTAATAGATATCTCTACGAACTATACTATCTACTTTGATTTTATCTAGAAATGTTAAATGAGTCTATAATTTATAGCCCTTACAACAATGCAGGTCAATGGATCAGTTGATTTATTTTTTTCGGATATTTTTCTATTTTATTTTAATAATAATTTAACAAAATTATAACACAAAACAGTTTCAATCATCACTACCAATAACACATAACATCGTATAAGTGACCTAACAAATATTTCGTTTGGTTTAGAAGTCATTTTAGAGGTACCAATAAAACTATTTTTTTAAAGTCAATCAAATAATAAGTAAAAAAAAAAGGTTTTTATTTGAGTCAATTCAAATTTATTTTTAATCATTTTTTTATAAATTAACTCTATTTTTTTAGCAGACCAACTAGATGTCCAATAAAACGGCTCTACTATGTATTTAATATGAAATAAATTGATTAGATTAAAAAGATTCATTCATTTTTATGCTTCATTTTTAAGACTCGAACTATACTAAATCATTTTAATAACTCTAATTTCATCCACATTATTAAAAAAAAACTTTGATTTTATCCACACATTTTTCATTTTTTTATATTAATCTCTAATTTAATTTTAAAATAATTTATTTTATTATTAATAAATTATCATTAATAACGGTGACAATAATATCATTTTACTATTGTTTTAGACTAGATGAAATTTTATCTTTACTCTTTAAGGTTAGACTATCAAATTATTATTGCAAAATTGACATCCTATAAACAAATAGACAAATAACTATTATTTATTTATTTTTTGATAGCAATGACTATTATATATTAATTTTCTCTTTTACGTAATATTAATAGTTTGTTTGATAAATTTTGAACTTGATATAATGTTTTTTTCTTTTATTAACTCGGATATCAATATTTTTTCTTTTATTCTATGTATATT